>JBAMBP010002297.1:0-11863 GCA_037044515.1 Phortica magna
ACGTATTGCTGTTGGTGGTGAACGTGGAAATTCGCGTTGCTGTTAAAGTTGTGAGTTTTTCATACTGCCGAAGATGGAGGAGTCACCCATATTGACCTAGCACAAGTGTCGTACAACTCGAAGCGAAATTAAACTGCATATTACTTATGTGTCTTTTTCAACACTAATATAATGCAGTTTCAAAATCGCGCCGGTTAATAAACACATGGGAAAGTCAGCTGTTTAACGGCTCTTAATTTGGAAATGTACAGCAAATAAAAGAAACTGATTTATTGGTTTTCAACTAATAAGCAATGAACAATACTATGCGATTGTCAGTAATTATTATTTAATGTTTACAATAAATCAATGTCGCAAATTTGACTTTGCACAATCCCTACTTTGACTTTTCATATTTCTTCGAAACAATAATTAAATTGCACGCTAATTTATTCAACAAACACAAATATACATGTACATACATGACATAATCAATAAACTAAATCTATATAAACATTATGAAACAAATAATTAAAATTTTTAAGTAGAATTTCTCGTTATCGTCATACGCTTTGTTTGCAAAGAGCCGTTTCATTTTCGCTCATCTCATTAGCAATTCGGCTAAGCTCGGCTCATCTCATCTCAGCTTGTGATTAGAGATCTGCTATAAAAGGGGGTAACGCTAGATTTTAAATATCAGTCGAAAAATAATCCTTCGAGTGTTTGAGTGTAATCAACAATAAAAGTGGTTTACCGTTATAAAACAAAGTCAAAATGAATTTCTGTTCATTCAAGTCTTTTGCTTGCTTTGGTGGCAGCGTTATTCTGCGCCGGCAGTTTTGCTTGTAAGTAGTAATATAATTGAGGCGCACCTGTTAGGTTATCTGATGTTTTTTTTTTTGGTTTGGTTTTGTTTAGCCTCAGCTGATTGTGATATCAAGGGTCACAAGTTCAACAAGGGCGAAACATACGCACCTATTGGCGAATGCGTTAAATACACTTGCGATGGCAAGGGCCAGTTCCACGCATTAGGGTAAGATGCCTTACTAATATTATGTACTCGTATGTTACATTAAACCACATGTCACATAAGACAGTTAAGTGTTCACGCTTGATTTTTTAGTCTGAACACTAAATTGTAGTATGTATACTGTGAGCGCTGTGCACATGCAACTTATTGTTAGACAATTCTGAACTCAAACTGATTTGTGCTTTTGTTTTCTGTTCCTGCATTGTCATCCGACAGCTGTCCGGAAGAACGTACACTGAAGCCATGCAAATTCATACCGACCGATACAACGAAACCTTATCCCGAATGTTGCCCAAAACATGATTGCTCATCTGATTAGCTGCTCAGCAAGTTCGGCAGATAATCAAACTGTTGTGAATTAAAAAATAAAATTGCATTAAAAAAACCGCTGTTTGTGGCGTTTATTTAAATCTTGTTGTTCTTGGTTGCCTGCTTGGTTGGTTGTTTGTATACTTTTTGCTCTTAGGACTAAATTTACTTATCAGCTAATACAATATATACTTGTATATTATATATTATATATAACGCCAGAAGCGTTTTTTTATTTTATTTTTTCTTTCATAGGCCTTCGCCTTGCACTTAACTAAAAACATAAATATTCTGTTTGTCCTAAGTATTTTTTTTTACTTTTCTCCCTTTTTGTTATTGTTTCAAATGTGTATATATATGTATATTTATTTTATATACTATGTATATATATCTTTGTTCTATAGTATGTGTATACATATATAGATAGAGCATTTGATTCTCAAATAGTATAATTTTATATGTTTAATTATTTCATTTGTTAGTTTTTTATACTTATAATTTTTGAACGGTTTCATGTTGTTTGTTGTGTCCTCTTTTTGCCATACATATGTATATGTAAGTATATATAATATATAGTGTCAGTATGTACTATTTAAATATGTAGTTCCCTAATTTGAATCTGCTACAAAAACCATTTTGTTTTCTATAAAATTTTTAATCAGACACACTGAAACTTGTCTGGTGAGTTGATGAGTAAGGGAAGAGTTTAACCACAAAGCAAAGCATGTCTAATTCAAATATTGTCTGTCCTTGCCAAACTCTAGTGAATTTAACACTAGACTATCGTATAAAGTTCTGTTATATAAAATGCTTTAAAATTGCTATATGTCGTTTGCTGTTTGTGGTTCGTAGCTTTATGATTTGTGGATTGCTTGTTTGTTTGGTAACAATGGAAACGCGTTTTGTGTATGTTCTCTAAACTATCTGGAAAACTATTCTTCGGTATAACTTCAGATTTGACTATTATGCTGGCAGATATTTTGAAATTGTAAAAGTTTCTGTGCCCGTTGATTTGTCGTTTGCTCTTTTGAGCGAACAAATTTACAAAAAAATTGCTTGTGTCTCATTACGATACCTTTTATGAACTTTATATGCTATCGTATTGTATAATTCTCTAAACTTTTGCTAAAAAATCCTTTACAAATTACACTTATATTTATTTGCTTGCATTATTGTATTATTAATAGCGCACGTTTAGTTGCTTTGTAAATATTGTTGAAAGTATTGCTGGGGATCTGCGTAGTTTTAAAAAAGTAGTCGGGGAAGCAAAGTGTGTCATTACCATACAGCCTCATACATAAAGAGTGTTAAAACAAGTTTAAAATTGCAATTACCTAATGAGTATCTTAGCATAAAGCATATTAAACATATGTTCATAATCATATTTACTTATTTATTTCAAAACCAACCAGCAAACAAATCAAATAAGCAAAGCACTCAACATGTATGTCTGTCTGTATGTAGATATTGTACGTCATCGCCCAGCATTTACTAACAATAGACAAATGACATACAATAGGCTGCTTATTAATAACGACGCTTCACTTATCGATTTGCGTTGCTAGCCATTGGCTTGGCATCAATGAAACCGATTTTTAGCGTACCTGCCATGCTATTTGTTAGTTTGTTAATAAACTATGAATCCTAACGGCGACTTGACTTATATTGCAAGAGAAGGAAGCAGTGGTTTGCAATGAACAAAAGTCTTACTTCAATATGTTTTAATTAAATTACTGTGTTTTATGCAATTGCGACCAAACGTGCTGCAATGAACTTTGTTGTTTTAGTTTGCTGTTTGCATTGCCATGTGGTGTGTGTGTACATATTTATGTATAAATTGTCATACAAATGTTGGTTTTTTCTTTGTTTTTTTTTTTTTCTTTTGTATATCTTTAACCTGAGCTAGTCTAAATATTTTTTAACTATGGTCCTTCGGCATACGCAAAACAAAACAAAAATAAGATTTCAAGACATGTGTGACAAAAAAAATAAAAATATATGTATATATATATGTAAATTGTAACAACGACAATTGTCTTAATTTATATGTATGTATTATATAATATATAAATAATATGTTTAATTAAGGGAAGTGTTTAAGTAAGAAAGCAAATGTTAACTGTAGCAAGTATATAGTATGTAAACATATATAAAAACTTGTATATGTAATGCATAAAAAAAAAAATATATAATCCAAAAGAATCGAGCTAAATCATAAACACTTTAAAGAAAGAGACTTTGTGGCTTAATTACCGTCGCTTCAACTGAATTCATTAATTCTTTCGCTGCTGCTGCTGCTGCATCGCTGGCAAGTGCGACAACATCTTAACGGTCTTTATGAGGCCGCCGTCCAGTTGCCCGTGCACTCATTGACGGGCGGCACGTTCCGTTTCCATCAGACACTCGCGCACCAAAATGCGTGCATGCACAATGCCGCGCTTAAGGCGCTCGGTTGAGCTGCGCGAGCCCGTGTACGTTGGCCGAATGTCGCGGCCCATTTCCTCGATGACCGCCAGCAATTGTGCATACTTACTGAGACCATTGCTGCCACTCAGGCTGCCGACACTGGGCAAATTGGCGGTCGACGTCAACGGCGTCGTTATGTTCGCTGACGTTTGTGTGGTCACAATGACCGGCGACGATGACTGCGGGTACTTGAGTTGCGATTGTGTGAGATTTAAGCTTGCGACGGCGCTGTTGTTGCCCATGTTGTTGTTGCTGCTGCTGCTGTTGTTAACCAAGCTGTTGACGGCAGCAAGACTGAGACTATTGTTGCTGCCGGCACTGTTGATGCTATTGGCATTGCCTAGGCCGATGACATTGCTGTTGTTGCGGCCGGCGTTGCTGCTATTGGCGCTAACGATGTTCGCAATATTAAGCGCCGCCGCTGCGGCTGCGGCACTTGATGCTGGTGTGGCAGTGGTATTCGATTGTTGCTGCAAGAGCGCCAATTGCGCTTGCAGTTGTTGTGTATATTGCAGGGCAGCGACAGCGGCCGCAGTGGCAGCAGCAGTGCTTTGTGATTGTTTGGACGACGAGGCGGAGCTACCAGTGGTTGAGTAATCAGTTGCCATGGCTGCTGCTGCAGCAGCCGCAGCAGCGGCGGCGGCCGCGGCTGCATTGCGTTCACGTTTGCTCTGTGAACTGCTGCTACTGCTCGTTGAATAATCTGTGGCACCAGCGCTGCCACCAAGGCTGGCGTTGCTATTGCGCGAATGATGTATCGCAGATATTTGGATTTGCGGCTGTTGTTCACGTTGTTCGCGTTGTTGTTGATAATTGTAAAAATTTTGTACTTGCGAACGTGGTATTGGGGTCACTGTGACGTCACTGAGTTTTGATTCCACGGCCTGTATGTCCATTATATCCATATTGTTAATGCGGGGTGAGCAGTGAGTGCGCGGCAAATTTCACAAGGTGATGACGAATGTTGACCACACAACAACTGTTCTGACAATAACAAACGCGTCTGTGGCGTGTCCTCTAATATTTTACGCGTCTTCAACTTTTAGAATTATCACACGCTTCTACGTACTACGTGTTGGCAAAGTAGAAGAAAAAAAAAAGAGTTGTTCCGCTTTCAATGCAATTTATGTTGAAACGCAAGAAGTGGTGAAAGAAGAAGAAGAAGCACTGAGCGCGCTTTGGAGTGCAACAAAAATAGAGAGCCAATAAATAGTATCGTGAGAGAGTGGGAGCAAGCACTAAAGTTGAACGGCAACCCTAAAATGCGACAAGATGGCAACTCACTACAGTATGGCTAACTTTGATTAATCAACACTTCAACTTTTTGCCAAAAACAAAGCAATTTCGTTGACATCTGTCGTTTTATAATCTCAATATAATAATAAATTTGTGATATTACAGTGTGATAGTTACAAATGTGCTATTTATTCATTAAAAACGGTAAATAAATTATTAAAATAGTTTTAAATAGGTGAGCTGTATATTGAAAACAATCGTAAAAAAAATTATATCTTGGGCGACTGTAGCGCATCGGCGTCCCATGTTGGTAATGTGTTAGTAAAAAGTGCAAATATGTGTGGGAAGTTCCTATTTGTGGTGACAATTTTCAATATCGCGTTTACTAGTTATTATTTTTCTTTTGAAATAATCAGTGCGTTGCGTGGAAACGGTTTTTAGGCGGTGCTTATGGGTGCGGGCAGAGACGCAGCGAACGTTGCAATTCAACTTCCAATTGGTGGTCGGTCGGCTGCCTTGTCGCAGTTAGCAGTGTTGTCAGATCAATCATTTTTCTTTTTGCTTACGCACAAAAGTAACGGATGTTAAAATTTTTTGCAACAAACTCTTTATGTATGTATTTTTGAATTTATTATTTGAACTAACATTTTCGAGTCTAGCTTGAGAAAAACGCCGTGTTTAATCGCGAAAATAAGGATCTGGCAACATTGCTTTGACAAAGCTGCTGTCGGCTGTGCGAATTCCGCACATGCAACAGTGCTGCATAATTGCATTGCGTCACATTACTGAGTGTTGCAAAGCAAGCTCTGACAAATGATTTAAATTCTAGTAGGCCTTT
Source organism: Phortica magna (assembly GCA_037044515.1). NCBI lineage: Eukaryota > Metazoa > Arthropoda > Insecta > Diptera > Drosophilidae > Phortica > Phortica magna. Next base: position 5,859 of record JBAMBP010002297.1, read on the forward strand.
AGTTAGTCAATCAAACATATCAAGTTCAATATATTTTAAATTTTCATTCTTCATTCTGAGCTCTAGCAGTTATATTCTCATTTTTATAGTTAAAAATTGTGTGCATATCTTTGAAAATAAATAAAAAAAAAATTAAAATAAATCCAGTGAACAAAAGCATCGGGCATAGCATTTTGTAAATTTGTGCGAAGCATAACGTCAGTTGATTTCGAATTCGGCGGCGAATTCAGTGTATTTTAGTGAGAGAACGACCTCGGCGAATAACAAAAATCATTCCGTAGCAGCGCAGCTGTTTCAGTTGGTCGTCGTCGTTTCAACTTCTGTGAGTAATCAAAAAAGAAAAAAAAAAAAAAAGCAACGGAAAAAATCTTTAGTGAAACCCCCCACACACAGTTGCTCACACAGTCACTAAAACACATTATACAAACAACACATCTTGGATGTTTTGTCTTATTTTTAAGTGCAATCTCAGTCAGGACTGTCAATTTCCTAACATTTTGTGACAAAAAAAAAAAAAAACGCCGACATTTGACATATACGAATTGTTAGAAAAATATATATCACATTACCTTTCAGTTAAATGTCAAATTCATTTGTTAAAAATTAGTTTACAACGTGTAAAAAAGTGAGCTAATAATATTTTATTCTTGTTTAATTTCTTTTCGAATAAAGAATCAGACGTGGAAGGTTTGCAACAAGCGTAGAAACATATACACACACACATACACAAACAAGCAGTTGCGCGCCGACACAAACACACACAAAACACACAGTTGAACTGTTGGAAGAGGTGAAGAGTTAAAATTGCAGACAGCGACCAGGCAACAACCAAATAACAAACTGCAGCCAGAGGCCAGCCAATAGCAGCAGCAGCAGCAGGATAAGTAGCACCGTCAGGCCCGGGATCAGACGGCAAAAGAAGCACCGCAACAGTAATTATAACGGTGACAGCACTAGCTGCAGCAGTAAGTTGTGGGCCAAGAGCTGTTTGTCACACACAAAATTAGTGTATCATTGCAGAAGTGCAAGTAAAAGTATCGCCATAGGGCAACCACAGAAAGAAGAAGACAGCATTACGACGGCACCGGCAGCAAATACGTCCGCACTTGCAGACGATATAATGGATCAAATCTCGATCGGGCAAAGCGTCAAGATCAAACGCACCGATGGCCGTATACACGCTGCCGTCGTATCAAAGCTCAACCACACTGCTAAGTCCATAACTGTAGAGTGGTATGAGCGTGGCGAGACAAAGGGCAAAGAAGTGGAGCTCGAAGCGATCTTGGCACTAAATCCAGAGCTATTGCAAGATTTTACCGAACAGCATGCTGCACCCGAGCCAAAGAAACAGGCGACTGCGCCAGTGAGTCTCTCACGCAATCCAACACATTCAGCCATTGGCGGCGCCAATCGTAGCACAAATCGCATGACCATGCACAATGTCGCTACTGCGAGCACTGGCGGCAGTGTTGGCGTTGGCACCAGTGGCATTGGCGCCAGCGGCAGCGTTTCCTCGGTATTGAATGAGATTATGGAGAGCAATGCATCGGCCGGCAATAGTCAAGCGTCGGCCACAACCGGCATTATGCGTCCAAAGAATACACATTCGACCAATGCGAGCGTTGCCACCGGCACACGTATCGCCTCAGCGGTCAACACAAATACAAGCACTATGGGCGGCGGCGGCGCTAGCACCAACTCTACAACAGCGGAACGTTCAACCGCTGGCGGCAATAATACAGCAAACAATACGGCAAATACAACAACTGGGTCAACAGTTGGCGCACGTCGTTCCTATGTGGTTAAAGAGGTTGAACGCCTTAAGGAGAATCGTGAGAAACGTCGTGCACGACAGGCTGAGATTAAAGAGGAAAAAGTTGCTTTAATGAATCAAGATCCGGGCAATCCGAATTGGGAGACAGCGCAAATGATACGTGAATATCAAAATACATTAGAGTTTAATCCATTGATCGATGGTCAGGTTGTTGAGGATCATCAGATTACCGTATGCGTACGTAAACGACCGCTCAGCCGTAAAGAGGTTGGACGTAAAGAGATTGATGTGATTTCCGTGCCGCGTAAGGATATGTTGATTGTGCATGAGCCGCGTAATAAAGTCGATCTCACAAAGTTCTTGGAACATCACAAATTTCGTTACGATTATGCATTTAACGAAGAGTGTGACAATGCAATGGTCTACAAGTGAGTATTTGTTTGTTTTTTTTTTTTATAATGATAATTATAAGATTACACACACACACACACACACATGCATTGATTATGACTCAGTGCGTTTGTGACGACGAAGTTCATGCTCATCATCATGAGCAGTTCCGTCTCTTTCAGTTATAAAATGTCAATTCGAAGCGTCTGCGTTCGATCTTGTTTAAACTGGTTAATTATAATATATATGTATTTCCGGCTACTTCCTTACTGCCTGCAAGCTTCAAACACCACTCCTGTATACTGCTAAGCCGTCATCATTTTTTGCTTCAAAGCAAAAGTTTTGTATTTTTTTGTTTTCTATTACACGTTCCATTTTTTTTTCTCTGTTGTCTGTTTTTGGTTTTTTTGTTTTTTGTTTTCCCATTTTTTAGGGTTAAGAAACTTTCTTGCGCTCTGCCAAACAATGGCAGCACCGCTGGCCCGTAATCAAGTAAAAGCGTCAACTTTTTTCTTGTTTTTATTTCTCTCTCTCTCTTTTTCTTTAATTCGGTTTGTTATTCATTTGAAAAATAACCGAAAAAAAAAATAAAAATTTTCGACATTTCATTTCATTCAACGTTTGTGCTGCAATTGAACTGTGCATGCCCGTCTGTCTGTCCGTCGATCGATCGATCGATCTATCCATCTATCTGTTGTCATATCATTTTTACAAGTAAGCAATTGAAAGCTTCTGCTTTTTCTTCTGCTTCTGCTGCGTCTTTGATAATGATGAGTTTGCTTTTTGCGTCGCCTAAGACTTTCCATTCATTTGACTCAGTTTGCGGCGCTCCTCATGCCGCCCCACCGCAACTCTTGTGGTGACTTAAGCTGCGCGCGTACTAACATGTTTCTGCTTAAAGTATAATCATAGAGTTGTTGCTGTTGTTGTTGGGTGTCATGGTGAGTCACTGCGGCGTCCAATATTAGACGCGTTTTGTCAGCGTTATAAAGAAAAAAAAGCAGACTAAGTGTTTTTACTCTTCAGCGTAAGTCGCAAATAATTTAATCGTCTCACGTTGATAAAACATACATATATAAATGTATATATGTGCCAATAAGCCAATAATAACATGAGTGTTGTAATGTGTGTTTAGTCATGGCAAACAAACTAAACGTAAACGTGTGATTGATCATAACAATGGTTTTATAAGCCGCAATTCCGTACTTCCGGTCAATCAAACGCACAATTTTTCATTTGAATAATTGATTGATTAATGTTTGATCAAATTTTCTTACTAACTTTTAAGTCGACTTAAGCCTGAACTATAAATAATTTACAAAATGTTTGATTGATCTTATCCGTGCCTAACAAAGAAACTAATAATGCTCTTTTCTTTTCTTATTATTGCCTTTAGATATACAGCAAAACCATTGGTCAAGACTATATTCGATGGCGGCATGGCGACATGCTTTGCCTATGGCCAGACTGGCTCTGGCAAAACTCACACAATGGGCGGTGAGTTCAACGGCAAAGTGCAGGACTGCAAGAACGGCATTTATGCAATGGCAGCTAAGGATGTTTTTGTATTGTTAAATAATCCACGTTATCGTTCGTTAAATCTAGTCGTATCGGCTAGTTTCTTTGAGATTTACAGCGGCAAGGTAATGAATGCCACAACCATCTAATCTAATCAAACATTTGACTAAACTCAATTTCAATTCGCAGGTATTTGATTTGCTTGCCAATAAGCAAAAGTTACGTGTACTCGAGGATGGTAAGCAGCAAGTGCAAGTAGTCGGCCTAACCGAGAAGGTTGTTGACAGCGTTGAAGAGGTATTGAAATTGATACAGCATGGCAATAATGCGCGTACCTCTGGCCAGACATCGGCCAATTCGAATTCATCGCGTTCGCATGCCGTATTCCAAATTGTACTCCGACCGCCGGGCTCAGCGAAAATTCATGGAAAATTTTCGTTTATCGATTTGGCGGGCAATGAACGTGGCGCCGATACATCCTCGGCCAATAGGCAGACACGCATGGAGGGCGCTGAGATAAATAAATCGCTATTGGCGCTTAAAGAATGTATACGCGCATTGGGTAAACAATCATCGCATTTGCCGTTCCGTGTCTCCAAATTGACGCAAGTATTGCGCGACTCGTTCATTGGCGATAAGAGTAAGACATGCATGATTGCGATGATATCGCCGGGTTTGAGCTCATGTGAGCATACGTTAAATACATTGCGTTATGCGGATCGTGTTAAAGAATTGGTCGTCAAGGAGTCGCATGATGTGTTGCGCGAAGCGGAAGAGATTATGGAAGAAGAGGATGAGGAAGATGAAGATGTTGGCGTACAACAACAATTACAGCAGCAACAAAATTCGCAGGGACAACAGCAACATCGAGCTAACGTCGGCGGTCTTGGCATGCAACATAATAATCATCACAATAGTCATCATCATCATAACAACAATAATAATAACAATAAGAATGGTCCGCCCACGGAAATGGATTTGGCATTGTTGCGTTCATTGAGTGTAAGTATATTGAATTTATTATATTTTGGGGCCGATTGGCGTACCAAATTCGGGTTTCTTATGTTTATACTTTGTTCTTGTAAAATGTGCTAAAATCTTACAACATGATGATGATGAAATGTTGTTAGCGCGCTAATTGTATTATTAACATTAACATTGCCATTATTATAATGTATTATATTAGTCGTTGTTATTATTATCAATTCAAGTCAATTAGCCAGTGGCTATTTTTATGTCTATAAACTGACTTATCCCAATCACCCACTAATTCTCACATCTCACACGCCGCAGACACAGAAATCATATGGTAAACAAAAGGCCAAGAGCCTTGGCGATACTGTTGATTCTGTTACCTTTCGTAAAGCAGAAGCCAACGAGACCAAACCCATAAGTAGTGGCGCCCTGACCTTTAGACGCGCCGGTAGCGTCGGCTTTTGCAGTTTGCTCAGCGTTGGTGTCAAACTTAGTGATAACACACAAATCGTCGAACATGTTGATAGTGCTAGTGATGATGATAATGACGATGAGGGTGCTGCCGGTGGTGGTGATGTACGTGAATGTGGCGGTTCTGATGAGCAGCCTAAAATTAGATCGATAAGTTTCCATGAGGAGCGTATGAATATTTTAGCCGAAGAAACAAAGAAATTGTATGTACGATTCCTTATTAAGATGAAAGAGATTGAGGCTAGAAAAGCTAAGCAACTAGCACGGCAAAAAGAAAAGGCCCAAGGGAATACCGTAAGTCACGACGCAATATTACTGTACGATCATTATACATACACACATACATACATACATGTAGTATTTGTATTGGTTATCGAAAACAGTTTGTTGGTTTTGAGTGCTTTTTTATGTATGTGTGGGCGGACAGGCGCTCAAAGCTTATTGCATTAGTATTAGACATACATATAATACATATATGATATTTCTATATAGTTGCGCTTTACTAACATTGACTTTGTATGTATTTATGCAGGAACACGACATGTCCGATGAGTTACTTGACCAGCATGCCGCCATCAATGAGCTACAACAGACCGAGGAAATGGTGGTCGATCAGCACCGCACGATTATTGAATTCCTGGAGCATTTTCTATCCGAATCAAAGTCATTGTATGACTTGACCAATTATGTTGATTACGATCAGGATGCGTACTGCAAGCGTGGTGAGGCCATGTTTACACAACTGGTTGACATTGCGGTCGTTTGTCGTGACATGATGGGCGATTATCGTGCCAAATTGGCCAAGGAGGAGATGCTCTCTTGTAATTTCAAGCCGCCCAACAAGCGTTAAAAACAGCCAACAGCACACAGCCAAGCT
>JBAMBP010002300.1:0-136354 GCA_037044515.1 Phortica magna
AATGGCCGCCGATGTGCATACAAAATGTGTAATCTAAAACGTTTTTGGTCGCAGACAAAACGCCACGTTTGCCTCATGATTTACAAGCGTGCGCCGGTGGGGCAATGGCGTACAATGTGTCGGCATGTATGCGCCGCCATCAAACAAAAGTTCTCAAAAGCAAACAAAAAACACAAAAATTGCGCGTAAATCACACTTGATTTCATGCGATTTTTTTCTGCGTCGGCATTGGAAAATGCGACTTCGATAATTTAACGAGCAAACGAGCTCAGCTCATTTGCAGTTTTTTCGGCGTTGTCAGTGGGTTGGCTTGATAAGCCGTTGGTGGGGGGGCGCGCGGTGTCGTGTGGCATCATCGTCACAAAATGACGCCACAAATCGCACTCAAATCTCAAATGTTGCCTCATTTAATTCCTTCATTCGCTACGCTTTTCGCACGGCCTTTGCTCATGGTTGCTGCTTAGCGCTTCTGCTGCTGCTGAAGGTGTTGTCTGTGTGTCGTTTGTCGAAAGCCTTTGCAATAAAATCAAAAATAAAACATAATCTTTGCCATTGACTTGTGTCGTGTCACGCGTTGCTTTCGTGCTTCAATTGACGGCTTCTTCTGCCACCTTGCTGTTTGGCTTGTTTTGCAGCCAACACTTCAACTTCGGCGACTTTCTTTTGTGTCACAAATGGCATCAAAAAATAAAAGAAATCCAAAAGAAATTAGGTGCGCTGAGCTAGAATATTCAACAGGCTCGCGAGCGAGCGCGCGCTCATTGTTTGCTTATTTAAGTCAATAGCGGCGCGCAGATTATGTCGAAGGGCATAAAACGCGCCGGGCTGCCATTGCCGGGCTTAGGCAAAGGAGAGACATAAGCACAGCTGTATGCATATTTGAGTATTTGCGTGCGCTTGTAAGCAACAAGATAAACCATCATCACACACACAAGCACACACGCACACAAAATAAAGGAGTTGGCAAAGTAACAAAACGAATGAGCATACAAATCCCGGTTTGTAAGCCAATTTGCACTTAGGCTTATCTAATGTCATATCATTTGTATAATGTGCTCGATACATGTGCATTAAACCGCACACACATACACGCCGTTGTGCGTGCCACACACAGCAACATTTGCCTCAAAGTCAAAGTCAAAGCGTAAGCGACACTAACGCAAATATTACGCATACGCCATGTTCTCGAATCTTTCTTTTGCTCGCTTGCTTTTTTTGTTATTACTTCGCATTTTTTTTTTTGCTTGTTGAACTATGCAAAAACACTTGTGTGTGTGCGCAGTAGTTTAGGCATGAGCACACACACTAGCGCTCGTGTGTATTTGCTTATCCTGCGGGGTTCATTTCTAAGCTCATTTATGTTTATCACAAATGCGTGCCAAAAGTGCGTCGTTATGCCACTGCGAACATTCCGCGCGTTGCTTAAAATATTCAAAAACACACACACACACACACACACACACAGCACAACTGCAAGCCGCGCATAGTTGACTGCCCTTGGCCCTCAAACTTCACGCTTTGCCATCATTGTCATTCGCGCGCAGTTCATGTCACTTCATCGCTCGCACGCATTACATGCCACACTTGCCACACTTGCCACACTTGGCACAGTTGGCACAGTTGCCACACTGTCAGTTACTCAACTGCTCATGGCATGTTTCGGTCATAGAAATTCATCTAACGACTGTAACAGGTAATTGAACTTGGTTATATCGCGCATGGAATTGCTTCGTTTCGTTTCGTGTCGTTTGGCTTTTGCCCGCACTAAACCAACGCCCCGCGGCACACTCACCCACATTTGAGGCGCACACGCGTTGCCTACAAACATTTCGCTTACTGCCATTTTGGCTTATGGCCTGTCTTAGCTTGGTTGTTGTTGTAGTCATCATGATTGTAACTGAAATGGCACGGAAATGGAATTGAATGAGTGCGTTGCGAATGCGAATGTGTGTGTCTGTTATGAGCATGTTGCTTTGCGCCCACAACTGCTCAACTATGTATATAATGCGCGCATAAAAAGGATTTGCAAGGATATTCAACAACATTGCCTAACATTTTAGCATAAGAAAAACAACAGCAGAAAAAAAATAAGAAAAGGAATGTAACTTCTTGCTTTCGGTTTATGTTGATGATGATGATGTCGAACGCATGTGAATAGTGTTTTTGGGAATTTCAGGCAACAACAACAACAGCAACAACAACAATGACAATATCTGCTTTGCGCATCAAACAAAGTCAAACCAATCGAAGCCAACTGTTGAACTCTTGAATAATTCATGGCCAACAGGAGATTTTAACGCATTTGTATTTGGCATCTTGTGTGCAACTTGTGCCGCAAATGGCCACAAATGTCGTTACATACACAGCACAGCATACGAGCGTCAATATAGCATGCGATCTGCCACAGATAATAGTAGCTGACATTTGAGCTCTCTTGCTACACAATCGAGTATCTCAAAAGCAATCAAAATGCCATGCTAAGCCGAGCCGTGCCGAACCGTGCCAAGGCAGGCACATGTAGCACATGTAAACATAAAAAAAAACAAAGAAATAAAACAACAAGAGAAATAAATGAAAAATAAAAGAAAAAGAAGTTATCACAATAAGAGACAAACAATTTTTGGTCCAACAAGTTGTAAAAACCAACGACAAGACGAGCGTTGCCAATTCTGGCAACTCTATTAAGAAATTCTAAGACTTTCTTTAATAGCATAATTAATAGGTTGCCTATGCCAGTCTCTTTCGATTACTATGCCAACGTTTCGATTGCCAGCAACGATGGTGGGAGTAATGTAAACTAACAGCAAATTAACATGACCAAAATAGCTGCGCTATTAAAAAACTGTTTGTTAATAGCGACAAAAACAGCTGTTTTGTAAAAAGCTGTTAAAATGTTAATAATATGCTGTTTAATAGTTCTTTTGCTATTAACAAAGTCTTAATAGAGTTGTCAGAATAGCGGAGAAGTTAATTTAAATGTCGTGAATGTCACAAATTGCAAATGAAGCAAAGAAATGATGAGAGTGAAAGGAAAATGATTCGGAAAAGAAATAAATGAAAATTATTACCAAACTTCAAATGAAAACCAAACGCAATCAAAACAATTTGAATGAACTGCTCCCACCTTGACTTGCCTCTCCTTTCTCCTTTCCCCTTTCCCCTTAAGCCACCACGCTGAGTGTGAAGCACACCTGTTGAAAATGCAGAAGTGCCAAAGTGCCGGCTTACCAATTGTCGACTTTTCTTACTTATTTTCGAGTGTACGTTCAAAAAAAAGGTTCTACCACACACACACACATATACACACACATACACACGCGCGGTTACAGTCATGGGCACGCAAGACAGAACGCAACACAAAAAGGCAAAGAAATGACGCTGCCAAGGCAAAAACCTACAAAAAATGCCGTCTGCTTTTTTTGTCGAACGTAAAAGTGCGTCATGAGTTGTGCCTCAATGGTCAGTGCGCTGGCGAGAGGGGGGGGCGGGTGTGTAATACATGAATGAGTGTCAAAAAATACGCAATTGACCAAAAAAAAAGATGAAGTAACTTTGCTGATGGCGAACGATGATGACGACGAGAACGACGACGTCGCACATGACAAAAGGAACAGAAAACGTTGGCAAAATATGGGGCACACACACACACACACACACGCACACAGAGGCAAACATAAGCTGCAGAAAAAAGCACACATGCACAAACAAAAGTAGCAAGAAAAAACATGTTGCAGACAACTGAAGAAAAGCAAAAAACCAAATTCATGTTGATGACCATGTCTGTGTCTGTGTGTGCCTGTGTGTGTGTGTGTGCGTGTACAACAACAATAAGAAAACGCCGAAAAACATTTTTGAACTCAATGAAAATCAAAAAGGACAAATTCAACTGCCAAAAAAAAAGAAACGAAAACCGAAAATTCAAAATGAATCAAAAGGAAAGCAAAAATATTTCAATGCATGGCATAAAAAGAGCAAGAAGAAGAAGTTTGCATGCGCGTTGCAAAGTAAAAGAAAAACCGCTGCAACAACAACAACAACAAAGAGTAAAGTAAGAGTAAAACCAACAGTCGTCGTGTATGTTAATAATGATGATGATGATGAACGAAAACAAACAAATGAAAAAGGACGAAAAAAAAATGTCTCGGTAAGGGGAAACGCAATGCAGAAGACAAACAAAAAAGGATATGCGCGTTGCGATACAAAAGGAAAACTTCTCAAAACCCAAAAAGGCAACAAATCGCAAAGTGAAAAAGATACAAAAAAAAAAACAGAACGATAAGAATGACAAGATCCTCGGCCGAACGTGTGTCTGTATGTGTGCCACTGTGGAGTATGGCGAAGAACATTTTCGCGCACGTTGCGGCATAACGACAGTGACCTACACACACACACACACAGGGCAGCAACAAACAACTCGAGTGGAGCGCAACTTCAATCGTGCACGTTGAGTTTCGTTGTTGTGTTCTTTTTCCTTCTGGTTATAAATTTTTTGCACTCGTGCTCCTTTACACTCTTTTATTATTCGTTTGTTTGCAACGCTTTGGCACAATTTTCACATTTTCACATTTTCATGTCGACAAAAACGAAAGAAAAATGCCGGAAAAATGCACAAAAAGACGTCGAGTCAGACAAGCGAATGACTCTGACTGTGACTGCAATGCTTTTTGTGTGTTGCTGTCGCGTTGAAATGGGCAGTGGGGCAGCGGTGAGGGGCAGCACGAGTTTGAAGTGGCGACTTGATGGCGTTAATGTCACCGATGGCATCGATGCCGTGCTCCTTATTTCTGTTTTATTTTTGCATACTTTTGTGGGTTTTTCTTTCATTGTGCGCTACACTCATATTGCGTCCGGCTATATTAAGTTTACTTCCGAACACAATTATGGCAAGCAGAAGCATAGAAGGGGCATAGAGAGCGCTCATATAGTGTATGTTTATAAGAATGTTCTGGAAGACATGAGAAATCATTTGGTTCGATCATTTCCAATGTAGAGTCTTGAGTTTTGGCTGCAGCCCAAGTTTGTTTGTGGCGTACTTGTAAAAACCCCTCACCCACAAATAACCCTTTTCTAAGACTACTAAGGCTACTACTTTTCTAAGGCTACTAAACGTAAACTGGAGACGCTAGAAGCTTGAAACTTCGTATGTAAGCTCAATAAACTTATTACTCGTTAAAGCATAACACAAAATACAGTGCACATGAGGGGTAAAACCCCGCAGAAACAAATTAAAATTTTTAATAGTATTATATATTTTGAAAGCCAAAAGTCTTGATATTTTAAATAATAAAAAAAAAAAACAATAACACTTCTCATATACTTATTGAATTTGCGACTTCTTGTTTGCCCCTCAAATGTGTAGAGTATTATTTAGGCGACTCTAACTGCGCCGCGTTTTCTTGGCTGCCGCTATATTATCATCTGCCGATGACGCTTGTTGCTGCTGCTGAGGCTGATGCCGCTACTTTTGGTCTTCTTGGCGTTGACAGCTTCACGCTGAACGCTGAGCGACGTCAGTGAGTCAGTAAGACAGCCAGTCAATCAGTGAGTGCGGCAATGAGCAACTCACTCAGTCAGCCAAGTTGACAAACTCGGAAGTCTTCTTGAAACTTGTTGATTTATTGATGACAAAAAACATATCGTTTATCTAAGCGTGAGAAGAAGTTTAAGCTGTGATTAGCACAAGTTTGCTTGTTTGCTTGTTTTTGTTATAAAAATTTCAACGCGCGAAAAAAACATTACATCATTTTCTATTTGATTTATTCATAAGAATTTCAAAAATGAATAATTTGTTTTGACTTTTCTTCGTTTTTTTTTGCGTTGCGCTTCTTTCTTTTTTGCATAAAGCAACTCAATTTGTAAAGTGTGTCAAATGTTTGGGCGAAAAAAATAAAGAAAACTCTGAAGTACAACACAGAAAATTATTTGCATAAAAGCCGCAAAAATGTTGCCGGCGAAAAACGGTCAAAAGAAACAAAGCCAGCAAAGACCAAAAAGAAATACAACAACAACAACAATAACAGGAAAAAAGTTACAAAGTAAAAGCAAAATGTTCACACATTCGCGCATGCACACACACACACATACACACATGCACACGCAGACAGACATTTTCTTTTTGCGGCAAAGGAAAAAAGTCAGTCGCCAAAAAGGGTAAAATCAAAGCAAAAGTATATGAAAATGAAAAACACAAATGACGAAAAAAACGAAGACGAACAAAAAAGAAAGTTATTGAAATGTTAACAGACCAGACACACACACACACACACACACACACACATGCACACACTTACACTGACAGCCAGTCATGGTTGCATGTGCACGTGTGGACAAAAGAAACAAAATCGTTTAGCATCTGTGTGTGTGTGTGTGTGTGTGTATATGCAAAAAAGAAGTGCCAAAAAATTCGTCCTTGCTTCGTTGCATTTTCTTTTTCGGCTGAATGTCGCGCGTGTTTGCTCGTACGTTCCACACATACATATATATATCTAAAACATGAGCAAAAAGATGCAACACACACACACACACACATGCATTGAGTTAAATGGTGTTGGATTTTGACTGATTTTGTGTGGCATGGCGGCGCGTACGTGCAAGGACATGCCCTGCACGGCAATGCAATGAGCTGAGCTGAGATGAGATCTGTTGGCGCCTGCCGATGCTCTTCGACTGACTCACGACTTGCACGAATCGATGACTGTGCATGACTCTGGTTACCTCACCTCACCTCACCACACCTCAGCCACAACTCAACTCAACTCAACTTGAGGCGAGTCGCGACAACTTGGCTTAGCGCATGTTGGCGGCGTGCCGTGGCTCACGTCCACTCATGTGTGTGTCCGTGGGCCGCTGTGGTGTTTGTTGGTTTGCTTCTACTTATTAGTCCTTTTACTCTTGTTGCTGTTGTTGTTGTTGTTTCCTTTCATGTATGAATGCATGTCACACGCGTTCGTTTTTCTTTTGCCTTCGAATCGAAACGAAACGAAACGAGTCAACAAGACATGAGTTCATTTCAGTTGATTCCTTTTGCTTTGTATCAATGTGTGCATGTGTGCGTGTGTGTGTGTGTGTGTTGGACGTACGTTGCATGGCTTTGATGCTACACAAGCAGCGTTGTCGTACGTTGGCTAAAACATGAAAAAGAAATGCTTATTTCTTCTTTTTTTTCGTCATGACTTTGTGTGTGCTTTTGTTCTGCCTGTGTGTGTGTGTGCTTTGTTTTGGTCTCTAGTGTTGCTGAAGTGAAATGTTGCCGTTTTTTGCGCGCCCGCTGTTGTTGTTGTTGTTGCTTGTTTGTTGAAAGAAGTCGTTTTTCGTCAATTTGTGTGAAATAACAATTTTCCCTTCTATTTTCTTCCTTTTGGTGTGCAACTTTTTTTTCTCATTTTCTATTTGTATTTATGCGTTGTTGTTGTTGTTGTTGTTTGCAGCCAGCAGGCATGTCGTCATTGCTGACCGACACTCAATGTACTTGCCGATGGCTGCCAACAGCTTGTTGCCGCTTGCAAGTGCTCGTTGAGGCAACATTTAGAGCTTTTTTTATTTGAAATGAATGACTCGACTCGACTCGACTCATGCCAAGTCGCACTGTGCTTTTTTTCTGTGCTTCAAGTGACTAAACGAATTTTGAATTTGTCAGTGTGTGTGTGTGTGTGTGTGTGTGGCAGCTGCTGAAGAACGTGTCGGTTGTGCCTCGTTTAGTGCCGTTAACTAATTGAGAGCACTTCGGTTCATAGCAAAGTTGCTACATTTTGTAAGCGCTACAAAATTTTTTGGTCTTATTAATTCTTGCATATTATTTGAGCATGGCAAACAAGATATTGTATGGAGTAAGACACAAGTATGTTTGGACATATGCTATGTAGCATTGAAGTACGCCAAAGATATCAAAATAAAGTGCAACAAACTATACTATTCACAGTAATCTCAAGAACGTTTTTACTAAGCATGAACTTTTTGTAGAATCAAGTGTATACTCAGCGAGTATCTCAACTATTACACCAATGAACTGCACAGCTGATAAACTGCTAGTTGATATTGGCAATGTTAGAATGCTTATAAGGTTTTAGGCGCTTGAATCGAACTAATAGATTTTAATTTAAAATTTAAATATATATTATAAACACGATCCGATAATGTCTGAAAAAATTACTTAAAAATAGCAAAAAAAAACTCGATTCAAGTCTTTATTATAAAACACATGAAAGTTCTTAATTCGACTTATATACGCCCATGTTACACAGCGCTACAGCGCACATACGTCGTCTGAGCATTAAATACACAAAGCATGTTTTAATATTTAACTGCCGTTTGTGCTTAGTGACTTTGTGTAACATAAGACGCCGTTTTATTTTGTTACTTATTTGAATGTCTCTTGCTTCAATTAATGCAGCTAAGTTTATCATCTATCGTAGCGCATTTGTGTTGTCAGTGTGGCCGCAGTGGTTAACGAATTCGGCCAAGCAATTAGAATTGTTTAAGCGGCGTTGCGTTAACAGATTCATGGCAGTTGAATATGATAAATGGCGGCGCGCTGCTCACGAAATGCAGTTCAGCTCAGTTCAGTTCGCTTATGCGGGCACAGGTGTCCTGCCACTGAGATGCCAAGCACACACACACACAGTCGTCGCTCACTCACTCACTCACACCAGTGTAACGCTCTAACCGGAAGTGACGCTTATGAATTGGATTAGCCTTCGGTGCCGTTTTGCCACCGTTTTTTGCAACTGTGCGCTTCTGTTTTGTTTTGTTTTGTCTTTTCTTTGGCTGCGTTTTGTTTGTTGTTGTTGTTTGCATTACTTTTTTGCCGTTTGGCAATTTTCTTTTGCGTATGTTTGGCGAAAGCATTTTATGCACAAAATATACAAAATAAATGAAATAAAAATAGGAAAAATGGAAAAATGAGAAAAACAAAATTGAAAAACCAAAAAAGCGAAAAACCAAAAAAAAATGGGAAAATAATTCATTGAAAAAGAGTGTTTACCGCACGAGTGGCTGCAAAATGTGCGCGTCGTTGAGTCCTTTATTTCTTTTTGGCATTTGTGGTGCTGATTTGTTGTCGTTGCTCTTGTTGTTGTTGCTCTTGTTGTTGTTGAAGCTTCTGCGCCCACACTCATTGCGCAATTGCATGCACAGTTGCTCATTGAAACTTGGCCTGGCATGCCGCTGCACCGTTGCCCCCCGCTGACGCTGTCCAGCAACTGTCCGGCGGCCTCGCGTGACCATTGACGCGATTTGCAACATTTCAGTTGAGTGCGTGGCATTCTTTTTGTTTATGCCACAAAAACACCGTCAAATACAACAACAACAACACAGCAACAACAACAACAAACGCTTATAGAGTCACAGCGTCGCTTGGCTTTTTTAGGCTAAATTGGCGCACAAAAGTATGCAACACTGCAGCGCACGTTGCGCCACGGCATAAGTGCGCTGTGACTGTGACTGTGCCTGTTTATATGCAACTGTGTGTGTGTGTGTGTGTGTGTGAAGGGTCCTTTGAGCGTGTTCTTTTTCTTGTGCACTTGAAGCGTGTGACCCACTCGCCTTTTTTTTCTTTTTACCATTTTATTGCTTATTTATTTTTTATTTGCTTATTTTTGGTGATTTTTCTTTTGGCATGCGACTTGTTTTCTTTGGCTCAATTCGTGAGTTGACTGTTTTGTGCAAACATGTGTGTGTGTGTGTGTGTATTTGTGTTTTATTAAATTGCATTAAGCACTCTTTATTATTTATTAACTTAATTGATTTTAAAAATGCATAAAGTTGCGGTGCATTTAAATATTTGCCTTTGCTTGCCGTTAATGCGGACAACTTTCAATTAGTTTACCAACTCGAATCCGCAACGTTACGAAATCGCTCACTCTCTGCATGTGTGTGTCTCTGTGTGTGTCTGTGTGTGTGCGTGTGTGTGTGTGTGTGTGTTTGTATATTGTAATGCATTGCATTCAAAGGCGCTGCCCTGCTGTGACTAACAAGGGCAACGTGCGGCGCTCAGCACCTTTGACGAAGAGTTTGCGGCTATGATGGTCAATTTTTATTTATTTTTTTTTTTAATATTTATTTAAATTTTTTTTTATTTTTTTTTGCATTGCATTGCAATGTGCTGAGCAAATATTTTGATTTCTTTGATGCAATTTAACTATTTCTACTGACAAAAAGTAATGTGCATACAAAAAAAACCTTATTGAGACAGCGATAGCGTTGTAGGGGTCCCTCTGTGCATGTATGTGTGTGTGTGTGTGGTTGTAATTTGACGACACGATCAATGACCGAATGATGAGCACACGTCTGTAATTGCAAATGCAATGCGAAATAAAATATTAATATTTTGTTTTACTGAATTGCGCTAAAAAGTATGCAGCAAAAAAAAGAAAAATTGTACGATGGCAACGACAAACGACGAACGACCAAAAGTGGTAACTTGAAGCCAAAAGGATATCAGCATGTATATTTCGACGTCGTTGTTGTTGTTTTTGTTTTTATTAAAAATTAATGCATTCGTTAAATGTTATGTTTTTTTTTTTTTTTACGCATTTTTTGTTACCTTATATACAACGAAATGACATTTCAGCGGCGTGGGCTCATCATATATATGTATATACAAGACAAACTTTAACTTAATAAAAATGCTGCTACAATAAAACTATAAAAATAGCGTGAAAAAATATAATGAATTACTTTCTTTTCATATGCCATGTACGCCGTTTTGAGAGGTTCAATAAAGTAAAAGAATTTGTAAAAGTTTGTTTAGCCAGCACAGCAGCACAGAAGTGAAAAGAAAAGTTGACTTCAGCTCAAAATGCATTGGCATAAAAATGCCAAAAACAACAACAGCAACAACAGCAACGACAACTATTTGAAGTCAGTAAAATGGCGGCTGGGGGTGGCGATAATGTTCGCAAAAAAAAAAACAAAGAAGAAGGCAAAACCTTTGAAAATTTGAAAGCTAAGGAATTTTTTACGCTAATTGTTTTTTGCCTTGGGTTTTAATGCAAACTTTTGTATTTTATTGAACCATTAAAACGCATTTTTACAACCAGCAACAGAAGCAGCATCAGCATCAGCATAGACGACGATGAAGACGACGACGATGAAGACGACGTTACATTCAAAGACAAGTACAGCGCTCTGTTCAAGCAGAAGAAGCGCAAAGCATTGAGTAGAAACGGCGAACTAAACGAGTCAAGTGGAGCCGAAAGGATGTGGCAGGACGTAAAGCGCAGTAACAGTTGATGGTCCATTAAAGACAAAGATTTGAAAAATGACTACACTGGCAGCGCACTACACTCACACACACACACACACACACACGCACAGGCACACGCACACACACAATGAGCCAAAAAGCGGGCAGCAAACAACAAAGTTGTAAAAATTGTTTCGTTTTTAAGTAAGCGGCAAGTGGCATGAGGCTTGAGGCATGAGGCAAGCCTTGAAGGCAGCATGCATGAAGCGAATAGATGAAGACGGAAAGCGTTCGCAAATAACTGCCCGAACAAACACTAAACTACCGTAAGTTTTACAATAAATGCAACAACATACGACAACAACAACAACAGCAACAACAACATAACAAATAAGACTTCGTCGCAGTCCAAGTCCAAGTCGTAGTTGATTGTTGCCTGCTGCCTCGCCCGCATGTGCCCCATCGCCCCACCGACCGCTTGCTATTGGCCATAAAAAGGGGCAAAGCGCATTAAAGTGTGTGCTAAGCGTGGCATGAGTCGATTTTGGTGGGGGCGGGGGTAAATGTGGGGCCAGTTGGTATAAGGCATTGGTTAGTGCTTGAAGATTTCCAAGCTCTCACTCTCTGGGGAGAGTGAGGTGAGTCGGTGAGTTGGCGATGGGGAAACGGATGCGCGAAAGCTCAAAATTTGGTATGTCGAATATTGAGTTATGTGCGTCGACTTTGTTGTTTGTTTCGGCAATATAACGGTAATAACCGAATCGTTACAATCGCGCATACGCCATCAAACCATGCCCCCCCCCATCATGCTGTTGACGCTTTTCGTATGTATGAGTGCATGTAGTTGCCGTTAGAAGAAGCGGCGTGTGTAAGTGAGTGAATAAGATGGACTGTTGGAATGAGTGCACGAGGTAAGAGCAGCGACGGCAGTTGGAGGTCATGAATTTGCCATTTTACAGCCTCGTATTTCTTTTATTTTTTTCTTCTTTAACTTCTTTTTTTTCTTTGCCCAACTCTCTGTGTGTGTGTGTGTGTGTGTGTGTGTGCATACTTAAACTTCAACCACCATTACAACAAACCCATTCACTTGCGAACGCCCTCCAACCCCTCATCAACTGCTAACCATTCGCGACTTCGTCTTGAACCTCATGCTATTTTTCGTACCCTAGAAATAATAACGCTTAAACTTTTTAGTGTTGTCATTAAATTTTTCGTGTAACTTACTCGGCTCATTTTAGACAGCCAACAGCCAACAGCCAATGCTGGGTTTGGGGTGTTGGCGTTGCGTTGGGTGGTGCGGTCGGTCGGTCGGTCGGCCGTTAGGTTGGTCGAGGCCAAACAGTATTTGGCTATAATAGCGGTCAAGCCGCAACCCGCCGCACGCCAAACCATACTATCGGTACGACCAAAGTTTAGCACACACACACACACACACAGACACACATAAGCACATTTTGTTACTGTTTTTATTTAACATTTTTAATGTCGAAGTCGTACCGCTGCGTCATCATATTACCACCATACGCTATTGCCTACCCGCTTGCACACATGCAAAAAGGTGTGTGTGTGTGTGTGTGTACATTTGGGGGGCATGGTTTCTTGTGTTGTGTTGTTGTTTTTGTATTTGTATTTAGTTGCTTCCGCGTGGGCGGCGCGCTCGTCTGCAGGTCTATAAATTTCGATATTTACTTTTTATATTGCAAAAATTTTTCTGCTGAAATTACGGAAATTAAAAATGAAATGACGCTGAACCGTTTCTCTTGCTTTGCTACAACGCCACCTCCACCTCCTGCCCCTCCTCCTATTGTTGTTTTTGTTTTGTGCTCAGTGATCATGCCACAAGTCTGTCTGTCTGTCCTTCTGTCTGTCAGTTTGTTAGCCTGCTCAGGCTTAGTTAACCTCAAGGCAGTTTTCCTGCCGCTTCTGACATTTTTCGACGCGCGTACCTTCTACCACTAGCCCCCCGCCGCCCCTCGCTGCATTATACACCGTGTTAGTCAGTCATAAAACAAACATTATTCGTGCACTTTTTAATATCCTGGGCGGTTTAACTTCTTCGGTTGTGTGATTCACGCTGCCGCCGTCGCTGTTGGCTGCCTCGGCCGCTGCCGCTGCCGCTGCCTCAGCCATTGACGACGTCTTCTTAGCATTTTTATATTTAATCGTAAAGTTTAGAAACTTTGTAATGGCTGACTCAGTTGCGCACAGGCACACAAGCATAACACACACACACACACACACAGCCATGCACAGTTACTCATATGTGCATATGTTGCGCCGCCGCCCCGCTGCCCACAAACTTCGCCTGCTTTGTTGATAAGCAAAGACAAGAGTTGCCCTCAAGTCGCATCAATTTAACTCAATTTAACTCATCTTTGCATTCAAGTCCAGTCTTTTTTTTTTTTGTCTTACAGCCATTTCACTTTTACCAAGCGCACACACACATACACGCGCACACACACACACACGCGCACACACACACACAGAGAGCGCTTCACTTGGCCGTCGTCTTTTGGCATCTTTGTTTTCTTATTACTTCACATAATGTGCGTTTTTATATATTTTTGTGAATATATATTTTTTTTATTTTGTTCGTTTCGTTTTTCGGTTTTTCATTGCGTAACGACGATTTTATTTGCCTGCCTGAGTTGCATAGAATTGCGATTAGAGCAAAACTCAACAGCAACTCAACTGAAGAAGTCATAAACATAAACTTTTTAGAGCAAAACGCAAACGCATTGAAAAGTTATGTATTTGTTTATTTGTGCGTATATATGTGTATGTGTGTGTGTGTGTGTGTGTGTGTGTGTGAGCGAAACGAAACGTAACGAAATTCGATTAAATGTTGCCGCGTCTTTCGACATAACAAAAACGTTTAATGGTTAATCATCAAAAAAGGACGAATGTTTTTGCCCATGCACGTAATCGGGTACGCGCGCCCAACCGCTCCACTCGCCTACCACCTACCACCCATTGCCCACACCACCATGCGCAAGAGAGACCACCTGCCTATGCTGTGCGCTACGTATCTTGTTTGGCAAAAGTTTGCTTGCAGCATTTTTGGCATTAAAAATGTCTTATGATCTTATGAATCTTTTGTTACAGCCGCCTATATAACCCAAGTAAGCACAAGTGACGACCTCACCGTCACCCTCACCCACACCCACACCCACAAGCGAGACGCTTACCAACATTTTTACTCATATCCACACCCACATCGTCTTACAGCTTTACTTTATAGTATTGCATTGCCTTAACTCGCCGTCAAAAGCACAACCCCAGCCCCCCGTGCCCCTGCCACATTTACGCTTTAGTCACAAACACATTTAGCACTCATCTAATTTCTAAATTTATGTTCGCATAGTTGTAAACTGTAAAATGTGAGTAATGCCACAATGTCTTAGCTTCTGTTCCTGATGGCTGTGTCGATGCCGCTGCCTCTGCCACTGCCTCTGCCGTTGCCTGTGCCTACGCCAGTTCCCTTGAGTGACGAACATGCTCACTCACTCATTCATTCATCGCTCTGAGCTGTGCTGAGCTGAGCTGTGCCACGCCGTCATGCCGCCATGCCGCCAAACGCCGCGCTCGTTTCGAGGGTTGCAAACTTTAATGTTGCAGTTTTGCGTATTTTGATTTGATTTTTACGTCTCGACATAAATTGTTTAGATGAGTTTTTTAATCGAAATTGTTCGAAATGACTTAGGTGTGCATAAAAATGTCTCTCGAGAGTCCGTCGTTTGCTCAAACGCTCACCACCCCCGCCAACGCCCGGCCATCATTTCAAATTTCATATAATACTTATTTTGTGCGTTTTCTTCTTGGCGTTTGTTTCGTTTTTTTTTTTTATTTTATTTTTTTATAGAGCTTATAAAAAGTATATTTTTAATAGCGCATAAAAATTGCAGCCGCAGCAGCAGCAGCAAACGGCAGCAGCAGCAGTTGCCAACGCAGGCAAACTTTTGACTTTGACTTGGCTCCGCAGCTTTGACTTACTTCGATATCACTTCTTAGTATACCTACGACTATTTCTATATGTTTTTTACATTATAAAAGATCTTAGAATTAAAAAATGTATAATGATTTTGTAAAAAATTTATGAGATAATTGATTAATTAGTAATTAAAATATATTTGCATAAAAGGAACACAGAAGAAAAGTGAGAGAGGAAGTAGCAGAGAAACATAAGTAGATCTACATAGAGTACAAGATATATTGCGACAGTAACTAAATCATTAATATTAAGAAAACCGAACGTGAGAAAAGGACAAAAGACAGAAGCGAGAAAATTCAAACGAGTGACTAGTAAAATGACTTATCTGTTAATATTTTAAGTACCCCAGTTGCATAATAAAATAATACACCCAATCAAAGATCGTTTTGACGTTTTCTAAGACTTTGCCAAAGCGCATCAAGAACGCATATAAATTAAGCAGAAATTCCGAAAAAATATTTAAAATATAATATTTAAAAATATAAGAGTTAAGGTAAACATGCCAGTCATGGATCAGCTGAGCA
Organism: Phortica magna; assembly: GCA_037044515.1. NCBI lineage: Eukaryota > Metazoa > Arthropoda > Insecta > Diptera > Drosophilidae > Phortica > Phortica magna. The sequence continues at coordinate 15,698 of JBAMBP010002300.1, forward strand.
TAAATTTAATTTCAGCTCGAGAGTATAACTTGAAAAATATAGAATCAAAATGTTTGTTTTTTTATTTGAACATTTAATGCTCTAGATACAAGATACACATTCAACTATACTAATTATTATTCGTTTTATTAATAAATTTTAATAATTAATAATTCATGATTGCTTGTCCCATTGATTGATCACTTGTTCCAGAACTGGAACACGATTCATTACTGGCACATTTACCTAAATTGATACAATGATGATTTTCTTCTTCATTCCGTTTGATTTTATTGCTTATTTTCTCTTGTATTTGAATGTGATGTATTTATTTAACAAGTTCGACTGGATGTTGTATTGATAATGTGGAGGAACTGTGAAAGAGGCTGAGTGTATGATACTCTTAAGCTATACTCAATTTATTGTATTAAACATTTTAGGACACAAAAACCAATCAAACTGCATGCAAGACATCAAAATTGCAACAACTTATCAGCCATCAAGATGCAACAATGTTGCTTGCAACTATGATTTTCTGTCACAGATGAGTGAGATTCAATCAATCAAGTGACTTTCAGTAGTCAAAAGGCATCTTCATCACCGTCACGAACGATGCATGAGCATTTGAATATCAGCTGATGTGCAACTACTTATAAACGATTGAATGATATGTTTAACTAAGCCACAGAATGTGAGATAGCGAAAGAGTTTTATGAGGCGAGTCGAGGCGAGGCGAGCCGAGATGGTTCAGGCTTGCAACAAAACGCAACAAAAACCAAAAATGCGTCGATAACTTTTTCACATTACTTCCTCTATGGTTTCCTTCTACATGATGATTTTTTGACGGTTTTGTTTCTTATATGAAAAGTGGTTGCAGATATATACATATATATTTTTTTATACTCTTTTTTTGTTTTGTTTTTATTTCGAAGCAGCTCTAAAAATGAGACATTTCGTATTACTTTTATGGCTCGAGCAACTGCTCCACAAGTCGCTTGCCTGCTTGGCTGCTTGTACGCCTTTAGTGGGTTAACAGTGAATATTATGTGGGTGGTTGGGGGTTGGGGTTAGGTTGAACGAGTAGGTTGGAGGTCCGGCAGTGGCAGAGGAGCACTCAACGCATACAAAATTTCAAAATCATCAAAAAGTAGAAAAATACGCGTTTCATGCACATTCACGGCATTTATGAGCCCATCAACGTCGCTCATGGATGAAAGTAACGCTTTTTATGCGCCGTTAGGGTAGCACGAATGTATCTTTTTACTTCTTTTCACTGCTTTAACCAAACCAAACCAAAAACACACACAAACACACACACACATACACACACACATACACGCAAAGGCATAAAAATTGAGGAAAACCATCAAGTTCAAAGTTTGGCAACGTTTATGAGCCATGCTGCTACTGCTACTGCTGCTGCCGCCTTTGATGCCGCTCCGGTTTCTGGCGCTGTTGTAAAACTGAAGAGCAAGTAAAACGCGCCACAGCATAAATAAGGTCGACACTTAAAAGTTGCAACTGAGCATGGCTCACAAAAGGCTTCCCGGTTGATCAATTAAAATTGAAAAGAAAAATTTGTTGCCGACTTCACTGTTGTCACATTACCAAATATATACCTTTGCTTCCGCTTCTTGCCACACTTGAAGCAAAACTATTTTTTTTTACACTTTTTTTTTATTCATTTATAAGTAAAGATCAACAAATTTTAACATTCGATTGTACATGATTAGTTGTTAGCGCTCCTGCGCACTCGTCGAAGTGCGCAAGTGCGAGACATGGCGGTGGTAGGATAATATTGAAGATCAAATCTGATCTGTGTCGCTTAGAAGCACTTGCGGTGCACAATGCCGGGGCCGGATTCGTCATATTCCTGCTTCGATATCCACATTTGTTGGAAAGTGGAGAGCGATGCGAGTATAGAACCGCCGATCCAAACGGAATATTTACGTTCTGGTGGCGCAATGATCTTGATTTTGATGGTCGAAGGCGCCAAGGCAGTGATCTCCTTTTGCATGCGATCAGCAATACCTGCGAGTAGGCGTGCATTAATAATGCTTGGGTTACACACAAGAGAGTTACAACTTACCCGGATACATGGTTGTGCCGCCGGACAGCACATTGTTGGCATACAGATCTTTACGGATATCAACGTCGCACTTCATGATCGATTGATAGACCGTTTCGTGTATGCCGCACGACTCCATGCCCAAGAACGAGGGCTGGAAGAGCGCCTCAGGCGTGCGGAAACGCTCGTTGCCAATGGTGATCACCTGACCGTCAGGCAACTCATACGATTTCTCCAATGAGGTTGAAGCGGCCGCCGTTGCCATTTCCTGCTCAAAGTCGAGCGCAACATAGCACAATTTCTCCTTAATGTCACGCACGATTTCACGCTCAGCCGTCGTTGTGAACGAATAGCCACGCTCGGTCAGGATCTTCATTAGGTAATCGGTTAGATCACGACCGGCCAAATCGAGACGCAGTATGGCATGTGGCAAGGCATAGCCCTCATAGATGGGCACCGTATGCGAGACGCCGTCGCCGGAGTCGAGCACAATGCCCGTGGTACGACCGGAGGCGTACAGCGAGAGCACTGCCTGTATGGCGACGTACATGGCCGGTGAATTGAAGGTCTCGAACATGATTTGTGTCATCTTCTCACGATTCGCCTTTGGATTGAGCGGCGCTTCGGTCAACAGCACCGGATGCTCTTCGGGCGCCACACGCAATTCATTGTAGAAGGTGTGATGCCAAATCTTCTCCATGTCATCCCAATTGGTAATGATGCCATGCTCGATCGGATACTTGAGCGTCAAAATACCACGTTTGCTTTGCGCCTCATCGCCGACATACGAATCCTTCTGACCCATGCCGACCATTACGCCCTGATGGCGTGGCCGGCCGACAATCGATGGAAAGACCGCACGCGGTGCATCGTCACCGGCAAAGCCCGCCTTGCACATACCGGAACCGTTGTCCACCACAAGCGCTGATGCATCATCGTCGCACATCTTGACTATGCAAATTCAAACTTGAGTCGCAAAAAAAAAAAATTCACAACAACAAATAGATCGATCGATCACAAAGAACGTGTAATCGTTTATAATGACGCGTCTACACAGCAACACGACAGAGACCAAAGTGACGAGTTGCCTTTGGCTGCCCAGCGTCTTTAAATGCATTTTCGCTGCACTACTGCTGCACCGCCGCACCGCCCCACCGCACTTGTCTTGCTAACTCGCTCGGACACACACAGGCACACGGGCACACACAGCTCCCTTTCTCTATCTTTCCAACGACTGTCACTGGCGTGTCTAAATTATTTCGACATTTGCCTTCACGTCATTTAAACATCATGAAATGCTCGCGCTATGACGTTCCTGACATAAATTCCATTATCTCAGTCTTCACGTGGTTTCCGCGACACTATGGCGTCGCTTGCCAGCGCGGTGCGGCACGGCTTGGTGTGCGGTGCGGTGGTGTGTGGCATGCCGTGTTGCATAGACTTAAAAATAAATTGCACATTGTTAGTACATATACATATTTTTTGTCATATACTAAACACTTTACATAATTTGCTATTTGCATGAACAGTAACCAAAAATGGCAGCCATTGAATAAGACTAATTACGCCAGTGGCAGTTGCCACAATTGATTTCAAAGGGATTACTTGTAAATTCTTTAGAATTTGAAAAACCCCGCCTAACACAAACTAATACAAAATAATTATTATATCATTTTTAAAACTATAAACAATTTCAAAATCAAACGGCAAAATATGATTTTTTTTTTTCAAAGTTTATCTTAAAATTTCTAACTTTTTTAAGATCGCTTGTGCCTTCTATAAAGGCAACTTAAATTTAAGAGTGCTTAAAAAAATTTAATACATTTTTCAATTCAATAATGTTGTGTTAATTTATTGTTAAAAGGACCCTCGTTTAGCCAAATACTGCGGTTGTAAATGCGAATGCAAATGCGAAACACGCCAAGTATCCTTTAAAGGCAATCTTTAAGATTTCCATCATTGTCAACTCACAGTGAGCGTGCGAAAGAGATGAGGCATAGGCAACGAAACGTTTACGTAAAAGAGACCAAAACAATGAAACTATTTTTATGACTTAAATTTAGCAAATGACAACAAAAAACACACACAAGAACAACAACAACAACAACAACAAACACAATTATTGGCAAAGTGAATGAGGCATTTTGGTCTTCCTCTCGCTTTGCTTGGCATTTTTGACAAGTTTCTATTTGCAATATTTCTGAAATGCATTTCTACATGTATTTAAGCTGATTGACAGAAGACACGTGGTAAGGGGACAAGTTGCGCTCAAGGAAAAACGGTCATAGCCCAAGATAGTACGACCGAACAAGCAACAAACAACAAGCAACAACAAGCAACGAGCAACGAGCAACGAGCAACAAACAACGTGCAACGTGCAAAAAAACAAGAGCAAAGAATGCAAAACAAGAACAAGTAGAAAAAGTAGGAAAAAAATAGAAAAAATAGAAGAAAAAAAGTGTTGCAAAATGTGCAAAATGTTTTGAAGCTTTGTCATGAAATGTCATGAAAAACGATCATCGTGCGTTGTGTAAGCATTGAATATGCAACTGAAATATTAATTATAATAGAAAGAAAGAAGATCATAAAAATAGATAGAGAAATGTGTATTTTACATTAAATTTTCAATTGCAATTATTTCATCATTTTGGTTTCATATTTTTAGTTGAAAAATATGCAATTAGCGTAAATTTGTGTGGGATGGTTTTTGTTTTTGTTAATTGCTGTCGAAAACAAGCGTGTGGGCGTGTGCATTGGGCTAAGACGTGAGACGATGGCGTTTGGCCGCTGTGGCAATAACGATGTAGGTTGTTGTAAGGTCGATGGTTTGTGGGTTTTGTTAATCGCATATTGCCTTAAATGGCAATTCAGAGCGTTCACGTTGGCACGTTGGCGCGAAGGCACGAAGGCAAGGCAAGAAGACAAAGGGTGCCGCTGTCGTCTGATGAGGTGAAGTTAAATAATCAAGCCGATGGATGCATGGTTGGTTGCCTGGCTAGATGGGAGATGCTCGATGGGTCAGACTATGATGTTGTTGATATTGCAACGTTTGTCATTGTATGCGTAGTTGCATTTTAAATTAGCAACCACACACACACGCACACACACACACGAAGACTTAAGCATATAAAGTTATATGCCGCCATATCAGTCGACGTCATGTGTGTTAACCCTTTTTTTTAAATTTCCTATATTTTTATTTTTATTTTGTTTTTTTTTTTTTTTTTTTACATATTTTTATATGTTTCGTTTTGGGCGGTTTTCGGTTTTTTTTAGTTTTATTAGTTTTTTTTTTCCAATTTTTTTTTTGTTGCAACAAAATCTCCTGCAATCATTTTTAGGGCGGAGTTTTTCAATTTTTATTTTGCGTGAGCGAATAAACGAAAGCAACGTTTGACTGTTCGCACACTCATTTACTCACTTACACACGCACACACACGCACGCACGCATGTACTCACACGCACAGCTGTCCTGCGGCAACTGCATTCTATGTCCTACGCTCGCTCGGCTCGTTTTCTTCTCCTGCCATTTTTTATTTTATTTTAAATATTCTTTTTTTTTTTTTGCTTTTTTTTATATTTTATGTTGGCATTTGAACGCATTTTATTTTTATTTTTTATATTTTGTTGGAATTCGTTTTTCGCGCTGCAGTCCATCGTCATCATCACCATCATCGTCATCGTCAGCGACGTCAGCGTCGTCCTGCCGCTGCTGCAATATAATGCAACTCTTCCCCAGCTAAAATGCGTGCAAGCCTCTGTCTATCTGTCGTGTCCTTTCGCATGCACCATGCTCGGCAAACGGCCTATCCCTCTTTTTACAACAAAAGTATACAAAAAAAAAAAGAAGTGAAAAAAATATATATATTTAAAATTCTATTGAGTTCCATTTATCGTGTTTTTTTTCTGTTAATTTTTCCAATTTTTATTTTATTTTTAGTGATTTTTAAAATGTTTTTCCTTTTTTTTTTTGGGCGCATATTTGGGTGGCTTGCTGGCCGGCCGGCTCGGCTAGGCTCAGTTCGGCCAGGTCTGTTTACTTCCGGCGTATGTGCTCTGTTGTGCCCCCGCCCCGCCTGGCTGCATCAGCGTGCATTTTGGACCTTTGTTTCTACCGCTGACTTGTACTCCTACTCACTCAAACTTGTGTGTTCTCGCTTACTCGTTGTCTTTCTATCTCTCTCTTTGTGTCTTCTTATCTCGCTCTCGATTTTTTTTTATTTCTCACTCACTCACTCGCTCAATTTCTCTTTTACTCACAGACAGACACACATTGCAGTCGAATGCAGTTTTACATGCAACATGCAGAAAGTGCAAAAGTTCAAGTTCCGTTTTTGGGCCCAAACTACAAATTTCGCAAAATAATACAAAAACATATTGAACGTCTTTGCCTTGTAAACTATATATAATATCATATTAATAGTTATTATAAAAGGAAATCATGTTGTAGTGCCAAATATAAAACAAACTCCGATAAAATTAACTTGTACTCAATACTCTTATGTTGCAAAGCATCAGGCATCACATACAGCAGTCTAGTATTCGCACTGCGCCTAATGCTTGCCTAAAGTATGCCTGGCATGCTATGTAACATAAGTGCATTCATTAGAGAAAATATCTTCTCGGAAATTTATCCATTTTTCGTTGCAAGGTAGTCTCTTTATAGTTCGGTTGTTCGAAGCAAATGTAAATTGTTGGATATAATATAATATAATGAAGACATAGAGTAACCTTCGCCTAAATGATTCGCACCTGAAAAATGCATTCAATGCCAAAGCGAGCAAAACATAAAAATTCCATCATCGACGGCAACAACAACAACAACAACAACAACAACAACAACAACAACAACAACAACAACAACAACAACAACAACAGCAACAACAGCAGCTGCAACTGCAAGTGCATGCAAGCAACACATGTACAAAAGGCGCCAAAGTTGTCCAGGCGCATTCACTAACACACTCACACATGCACACACATGCATCACATATGCAGCATCTCACTCTATACGCCGCGTTTTGTCTCGCTTGCACAAACTGCAATAAATTTAGGATGTTAATTTTCTCATTTTTTTTTGGATCATTTCTTTTTTATTTTTATTTTGCTGTTGTTGTTGTTGTTGCTGTTTCCTTCCCTACTGCGCGTACATGTATGTTTCGCCAGCAATTTGAATATATTTTGGGCATTTTTTTTTTACTTTTTTTTGTTGCTTTTGTTTTTGCATTTATTCTAGTAACATTTTTTGTTTTGTTTTTACATGCACATGCACGCACACAAACGCACATGCACATGACCATAGATAAGCCGCCCAATAGCGAAACCCCTCCCACTGCAGCTGCTGATGCAATTCGAAGCCGCGCTGCACTGCGACGTTGACGCCGGCGTCGCTGCTGTCGGCGTGTTTCATTTTTGTGCGTAGCGCATGCATGCACTAGTGTCTGTGCGTGTGTGTGCGTGTGTGTGTGCTTGTGAGTAGGCGCTTGTCCAGCTCAGCTTGCATGCTGTCATTTTGCTCGCTCGCACCAACGAAGCCATGCCTTTTTTATCTTTTCCGTGTTTTCTTTTTTGGCATTTTTATTTTTATTATTTTTTTTCGCATTTATTTTGTTTGTAAATTTGGTTTTTTTATTTGATTTTTTTGCTTTGCTTGTTTTGTTTTTGATTTCGTTTTTGTTTTTGGCTGCGACGCGTCGCTGCTCAGGCTCTGCTGCGTCAGCGTATCCTGTCGACAGTCGCGTGTCCCGCCGCTGCCGCTGACGCTCGTCGTTGTCCTTCGACGTAATGACTGCATTTTTATTGGCTGTTCGGGAACAATGTGTGGACTAAGTAGGTACTTCATTTTGCTCATCACAGCGACGGCCAACAGCATTTTTTTCCACTCGTTTTTTTTTTTTTTTTGTTTTGTTTTTTTTTTTTGCAATCCTTTTTTTTATTTTTTTTTTGTTTTTGTTTTTATTTCATATAAAATTTTGGTTGTTTTGGATTTAACATTTATTTATTTATTTTGTTTTATTTTTTATTTATTTTATTTTTTTTCCACATTAATGTTGTTGTTGGCGGTTAATGCAAGTGCAATGTTTGTGTTTGCTGCATTATATGGCAAATGTGCGTGAATGCGTTTGCATGTGTGTGTGTGTGTGTGCGTGTGTGTGCGTTGCAACTGATAATATGCAAGCGCTGCCATTTTGTGCGCCTCTTTTTAGTGGGTATTTTTTTTTATATTTTATTTTAAAAAGAATATTGTATGTATATATTTTTTTTCATAACAATAATTTTTGCCAATTTTTTTTTGTTCACTCGGCTTTTATTTTAGCATTTTTATGTATACTTTTTTTTTATACATACATATATATTTTTTTCACCATTTTTAATCATTAAAACGCAACATGCTCGACCCTACTTTTGCGGCCCTCACCAGGGTTGGGCCTCATTTATCAATTTTATTTTTATGTAATATTTTTGTTATATTTTTTTTTTTTTTTGGGTTTTTTTTTGTCTCTCCATTGTGCTTTGTATGTGTTTCGGGTGTTGTTGTGGGTCGAATGTAGGTCGCATGATGTTGATGGTGTTGCTTTGTTGTTGTCACTGCTGTTGTTGTTGTTATTGTTGCATTCGTTTCGCCTGTAATCATGGCTTCACACGCGCATTTTTTTTTTGTTCTGTTTTTTTTTATTGAATTTATGTCTTCTTTTATTTTGTGTTTTTTAATTTCGGCACATGAAATTCTTTTTTTCGTGTATGTGCGTGTATGCGTGTGTGTTTTTTTTTGTGACTTATTTCGATGCCTTCTTTTTTATTATTTTTTTGATTTTTTGTTGATTTTATTTTTCAGTTTTATTTTACGTCTGCCTCGTTCCGTTGCAGAGCCTTGTTCAGCCGCCCAAATGCTCTTGCTCTTTCTTTTTCGCATGCTCGCTCTCGCTCTCACTCTCTAACCGTTTGTCTCGCTTGCACCCTTGCCATAGAAAAAAAAAATAAAAAAGAATTTGACTGCATTTCGTTGCACTTGTGCTTATACAGCGCCCTCTGCCGACGTGAATTGTACATTCTTTTTAATTTTTTTTGTTTTTTATGTTTTTTATATTTTTTTTTGGTTGTTGTTTTTTATTATTGATTTATTTTTTTTGTATTTCAATTATTTATTTGTTGTTTTTGTTGTTGTTGTTGTTTTTGTTTTGCCAACTCTTGTTTTTAAATATTCAAATATAATATTCGCTTGATTTTGTTTATTTAATGATTATTTGTGCGCTAATTTCTGCTCACACGCATTTGAAAGCGTTAACATTCCCACCGCTCGCCCTTCAGCTACCCCGCTCTGATCGACACTCTTGCACTTGGCCATACATAAAAACCCCTTCGCGTGTCCATTATGTGTCGGACACTTTTCAATGCTGCAAATTGTTTGCAAAGCCGTAACCAAATTGTCATTGAGGCATGCATGAATCAAGTTGAGTGTTTTGGCGTTTATTGTGCGATTTTCATGACTTTTTTTTCGTTTCGTTTCATTTGGCTTCCTTTTGTTGTTGTTAAGTACTGTTTTGTTTTTTTGTTTTTTTTTTTATACGATATGATTGCCGCTTTTCAAATTGCCCTGCAATTGATTTCCATTTTGCCTTTGATTGTGAAGTGGTTAGAAAAACGCGCTTGCATTCAAACATAACACACACGAAAAATTAACGGAAACAAAGGCGGCGTGGCGGCATTTCGAAAACGTTGGCCGCGGGGGGCAGTTGAAGGCACAGCAACGAGAAGCATTAAACAACAAAAAACTATGCAAACGCAAACGTTTCGCTTCATAGATTTTCTCCTCTTTCATATATTTATAAGTATTAATGTATATTTATGAAAATTATCGAAGCGATTTGTTTGATTTGTTGTTGCATGAATAAAAATCATACTTTTTGTTTTTATGAATTTTGTTTTTTTTTCACATTTTAACTCAAGTGCCGAGACGGGCAACTCTTTGTGCATTCGAGCATCACATTGGCAGCGTTTAGTCGCTAATACGTTCAAGTGCATTTATCCTAAATGAATATGTCCCTAAGTGACTTGTAGTAACCCTTAGATTGTCCTTGAAGGCTTGTGCCAAAGGTCGTCCCATTGATGCAGTGAACATCTTACAAGTTTCTTCCGACTCTGAGATGAATACCTCAATTAAAAAAAAAAAGATTCATAAAACTTTCTCGAATCGGATAACTCATATGTTATTCGAATTATTTAGTTTGCAACTTCAATTTATTTTCTTTGTATCAGAAGATGTCATAGTACAACAGAGTATTTGAATTTCTAAGCCGTCCGAATTATCAAAGTTCCATGTTATATTAATATGATAATCTGTGCTGAATCACCCCAGGGATCAACGCTGAAATTCAAATCACTGTTCGGCATGACATTAGATAGGTTATAGAAAACATGCGGTGGATGTATCTGGATTAAAATGGCAAATGAATTTGGCAGCCGTCAAGGCATAAGCTATAAGGTGAACTTTGAGAAGATTTGCTCAAGATGAAATAGAAAACTAAAATTGAGACCCGTGATATCTTGGACTGGTTTAGTGATATTTTCTTCTTTGCTGAAGATTAGAATACTTTTAAGCTATCAAGAACTACAAACAACTCAAAGAAGATCTTATGCCGAAAAGGGCATAGTTTTTTTTTCTCTTTTTCGCTTTATGAGCGCCTAAAAGACGATGAGCGATGCCAAGGACAAAAATTATTAGAAAGCTGTACGCGATTTGCTTACAAAATTACATCATGCATTTATGGCTCTAATTCGGCATTGATTACATACACACACACACACACACACTGAAACAGTTGATGGCATGCGAAATTAATGGAAAATCGCACATAAAGAATTTCCAGCAAAAGCGTCAAAACATGAAAAGGCCAAAAACTAATGCTGGCAAAGGCACAAAATAAAAATAATAATAAAAATCAGAGCAGAGGACACCAAAAAAATGAAAATCAAAATGAAATAATAAAAAAAAAAAAAGTACGAAAGGAGAAAGTAACATTAAAAATGTCAATGGCGTTCGTTCATCAAATGGTCTTGGCTCTTGTTGGCTGGTTGGTTGGTTGGTTGCTTGCAAAGATAGCCCGAAGACAAAGTCAACCAAAAAATATTAAAAATCTTGGCACGCATTTTGAGCGCGCATTAAAATCAAAGTAAAACGACATCAATATAAATACTCGTAAATTTGCAATTTTCAGACACACACACACATACACATGCATGTTGGTGAGAGTGTGAGTGCATGCGAGCACCCAAAAGAAAAAAAATAAACCAACTGTCATACTTATACTCATACTCACGCTGACGTGTGTCACGCACGCAAGTTACACCGCCCATAAAGCAAGCCTAAAAGATCGTTCTGGCAATCTGAATTGGTGGTATGAGTGTGCTGTGGTGTGGGGCTGGGGTTGGTGTATGTGTGAGTGTGGGTGAGGGTGAGGGGTGCTGTAGGTCGTTGAGACGCACATATGTTTAGAGAAATTAGTTTTTCATTTCGCACAAGTTGTTATTGCTCGTTCAACGAGCATAGCAAATGTACGCCATACACACACACACACACAGGCACACGCATCCCTAGCAGAGCACCCCAACTCCAGTGTTTTTTTTTCCTTTACTGTTTATGCCTCTTATATTTGTGACTAGTCGTCGTTGAGGTCCTCGTTGACGTTGCCTTTTAACGGCATTTTTTATTGCAAATTCTATTCAAATATCCATACATTTTTATGGCATATATTCGCACACACACACACACACACACACACACGCACATAGCATAAGCACACTAAGCATGGTAACCAAAGCGACATCTTTCGTTTGTCATCATCAAGCCGTGCCCCCTGCCACATGCCCAACGACTAGTACTTGCCGCCAGCCCAAACTCCGACCAGCGCAATCACACCGAAACACCACCCCCCACACAGCCGCTCACCCCACTTGCACGCATAGCATATGAGCGAAATTCCGTTTTCATTTTTGGTTTTGTTATTTTTTTTTTTTGTTCTTTTTTCGCTTTTCTCATTTTTTTGTTTTTTTTTTTTTAAACAAACACAATTTTTAATATGCCTGCAATTTTTATGAGTGTTTAGAGGAATTTTATTGCAAAAGATTTTCCAAACAAGGCGCAAGGCGATGCGTGTGAGTGGGGCGTGGGGTGGGGCATGAGACTAGCAAAAGGGCAAATTGAGCGCGGTGGTGAAGAGCAGGCAAGCGCGATAAGCGCGTTTTGAATGTTTCGCTGCGTGTGTGCTGCTGCATGTGTATGTGTGTGTGTGTGTGTGTGTGTGTGTTTAATGTAATGTCCTCTAGTATCATAAAAATAAAAAATGAAAATAATATTAAATATTATAATGTAAAGTGGTGCCACATTGAATAGCAGGCGGTTCTGGGTGGTTGATTCCTCCGTTCCTTCGTTTGTTCGTTTGTTTGTTGCATAATGTTAGGCGTTGCGGATACGCGTACGCAAACGGGTCCACGGCTACCGGCATGGGTACGTGTTCGGCAACACAGCTGGGTATGCTTACATGGTTGTCATTTTTAAACTAAAACAGAAACTTCCTTTATGGCGTACAACAACAGCAACCGACAACAACAGAGTAACAAAATGAAAGCAAAAAGAAATTATCCTTTTTACGCATGTTTTCATGTGTTTGCTCGCACGTAGAACGCGCCTACGCCTAAGGATTCTTTGCGCTTGTATGCTGTAAATACTTCCGTTGTGCCTGTGTGTGTGTGTGTGTGTGTGTGTGTGTGTGTGTGCGTGTACATGTGCTAAAAAATGTTTAATTTTGCTTTGGCCTCGGCTTTCAACATGCCATGCCATGCAGCCACCCAACAAAGCCCTTCATCATTTACTTTGCTCATTTTCGCGTAAATTCCAATGCGGATTTTTCAAAGCTCACGTATGTGTAACAAATAATGAAAAAAACAACATTAACAAAAACAACAAAAACTTAAAACAACAAAAAAAGTTAATATAAAGAAGCGCAACAACAACAACAACAGTAAGAATCGCAAAAAAAATGTACTTAAAAGCAAGAAAATTTGTACATTTTTGTGGTCTTTTTTACATTTTCAATTTTGTGTTGCATACTTTTAGGCTTTCGTTAACCAAACCAACAAATTTTGTGATGTGAGCGCTCCTCAATCGATTTCATTTTACAAAATTTCGGCATCTTATCATGAAAAATAAAGTTTTCTTTTTTAAGATCTCTTTTGGCATTTTTATTACTTGATATTTTCGTTTTATTGTTACTTAATTTTATTATTTATCATCACAGAGAATAAAGTCTAACTTTCAGCAATTTAGCCACGTACGGCATAACTCTTCATAGGCATGACGCGCAATGATGAGTTCCTGAGCCCTGAAGAGTTTTTTGTTTACAGATATTTTCGGTTGGCAAACAATTTTTATTTTGCATTTACGGTAATGAACTTTAAAACGTTTCAAATGTAATTTCGGGACCACAACATAAAAACACACTCACACACACACACACACATGAAATGAAATATCATATTTTTGGTCATATAAATAAACTCATTTTCGTTTATCTGCGGAACATCTTCATGGCGCACGAGCAGAGTAATAAAACATCTTGACTCATTATGTGAAGCGTCAGCAAGGACAAGCCATGCAGAGCAACACAAAAAAATAATATAGAAGAAGAATCTGATGATGTCTCTGGCACCTATTGTCATGTGATATGCACACATGAGTGTGTTTGTGTCTGTGTGTGTGTGTTGGACAATAAAGCCAAACAATGACTTTGTCGTCGTTGTAGTCGTCGAAAGAGTCAATAAAAAGCAAATTAAGTCAAAGCTGAGCTCTTTCAATGCTCAAGCAAGAAGAATTGTTCCCTCGTGATCCAAGCGCAGACACTTAGAACTTTTGGCGCGCTTCATGCTGACCAACGCCGTCTGTTGATAGACGTATCTGTCTGTCTGTCTGTCCTACAAAGGATCAATGCGCAAATAGGCAACGAAGAAACTTGTTAATATTTTCACCGGGGATTCAAGCGCAAAATATTATTACGCTAACAAGTCAAAGAACAACAACAACAACAAATAAACAATAAATGTTGTTAAAAATTTTTGCTGATGCAATTTCGATAGGCGCTTACCACCGTTGCACGTTTTGCGCTTTGCCCCTTGCACTTGTGCTTTGCCATTGTCTTGTGCCGCCGCCGTTGTAAATGACCGAAAATTGGACTTTGCGCGTTGAAAAAAAAGCCAAAAATCGACCGACCACATGAAGAACCTTTTCAGTGCCATTTGCAGTTTGGTCTATTGTCGTCATGCTACATGCCTTAACCCTTAACGGGTTAAATGGCGGCGTGGGGTCAAATGTGGCGTAGCACAGACAAAGCTGAAAAGCAGTCAGGCTGCAGGATGTCAACGCCGAGTAATGACTTTTTTTATAGTCAAATGTAGGCGGACAAAAAAATGAAACATATTTTTTTATGACATGTTATTAAAATTGCGCCGAAAAAAGTTTCTGCCAAAAACTCACGCAGCGACACAGAGCGAGTGGCTGAGTGAGGGGCAGAGAGAGAGAGAGAGAGAGACAGTAGGCAGAAGTAGAAGTGAAGTTGCTTGAATGACAACCAAAAGAAACTCATTCGAACTCAACGAAACATATGCGAAGCATGAACATTTCCACCACAAGTCAAGTAAAAAATGCGTTGGGCGGTAGGGTGGGTGGTGGTGTGACGTTGAATTCATCAACTGATGTCGCCAATTTTGTTTCAATGTCATCAATATTGACATCGTCAAAACTCATCGGCTTATTAGAAAGAAATTACATGTCCTTGCGTTACATTTCGTTACAGCACATCCTTGTTGCATTTTTATGCCTTCCAAATGATGTTCTATAACATTCTTTTCTTCCTTGTTTTTTGTTGTTTTTTTTTTGTATTTTTTTTTTGGTTTTTGGTTTGTTTTTATGAATAATGGCCATAAAATGATATAAGAAACGAGTGAAACGAGCCAAGAAAAACAAAGCAATGTCAAAGAGCAACAGTCACTTTCGCACGACCCGTTGCTGGCACTCTGTGTATGTGTGTGTGGGGGGCAGTGAGTCGGCTGGTGTTGGGGGACAGATGGCACAATTTGCGGCATGAATCGTTGACGTCCACAACGACAAGAACGACGTTGACGATGAGGACGATGAGGACGATGAGGACGACGTCAACAGTAAGGTATAAAATACAAAAAAAAGAACAAAAATAAATAAAATCTAAAATGATGAGAAAGAGGGGCGCGGTGGCAAGCGCCGAGAAATGCAAATTGTAAATTACAAATTTGCAATAAAAATTTTTAATAGAATGAAACATTTTGCCTTTACGAGTTTTGTCTTTGGGTAATTTATCTGCTTTTATGATAACGTTATGTGTTTTCTACACACCGTGCCCCACCGGCTGCCCCTGACCCACCTACACATTTGCCATTGCCATTTCCATCATATAAACGCGTGCCAAAGAGCCCAACTGAAGCCAAACCGCCCACTATCTTCTCACACCACCTTGTGCTCCTCCACCGCCGCCGTCACCACCACCGCCAACGTCTTCTCATGACATAGCGACGCACTTAAGCTTTGTGCTTGTATCTGTGTATCTGTATCTGTGTTTGTGTATTTGTGTACTTGTGTCTGTTGCTCCTTATGCCTTTTCCTTATCGTTGTGCTACATCGCATAGCATTGTAGCACTTTTTGTTACAGTTGCTATTGTTGTTGCTGCTGTTGTTGTTGTCGTAACAGTTTTGCATCAACATTAACGTAATTCTTTTTTGCATTATCATAAATACATTTACGTATATTACATTCGCTTTATGTGCACGCTTCTGTCATTTTCTCTCGCTCGTATGCACGTACGCACGCACGCGCTCTCTCTCACTCGCACATATCGTCAGTAGTCAGTAGTCGGCGCTTTGGCATTAGTGGTAAAATGCTCGAGTTTATTTCGAAACATGCATAGAATGTTTATGAATTAAAAGCACTGAAAAATCGCAACAAAAAACAAGAAATAAAAAATCAAACGGCAAAAGCCAAAAGGCGAAGAAAGAAGGCATGTTGCCTAGGGTTACCTATGAGTTGTGCCAATGGGTAGACACAGCCAACAACGGCAGCTTTCAATGGCATAAGACGCTGCTGTTGTGAGACTCGGTTGGATCAATGTCCTAAGTCCCATGTCTATAAGTAATAATAACTCTCTTGAGTCGGCTTATCGACGCACACAAGATCATAAGGCAAATAGTACAAATGCGTGCTCATTATATTGAAATCAACTAATAAGGCACTTCAATTGCATAATGGCTCATGATAGTTTAAGTCGTGTGTTTAAAATAAAATCGCTTTCATTTGTACAAAATAGAAAAGCAAACTAATTTTGGATATTATAAATGATATTAGCGAGAGACGTGCTATTGAATTTGTCGAAAGACATGTTATCATGTTGAAATTCCTGGCATTTCAATGCAAAATACTAAAATGTTCAAAAGCCTTTCAAATAAGAGGTGTGCTTACAAAAAGGACATGTGTGTGTGTGTAACAACCACTATCAAAACGCATGCAACTAGTGCTATTTTAGCTGACAACCCTGGCAAAGTTTGTCTAACGCCTGCTCGCCTGCTCGCCTACTCGCCTACTCGCCTGCCAGCCAGTCAGCCTGCAATCGCTGGCAAGCTCGTGTGGCCCAATCGCCGCTGCCAATAAGGACTTAGAAGCCTTTCAAATCTCGTTGCACTCGTTCAGCTACGCTGGTTGGTCTCATCGCCATCGTTGTCGTTGTCGTCATCGTCGTCATCAGCATCGTTGGCGTTGTCGTTGTTGTCCTCGTACTCGTCATCGTTGTGGTTATTGTTGTTGTTGCTGTTGTTGTTGTTGTTGTCGTTGTCGGTGCGCTGTTTTTGGCTTCGGCTTTGAAAGTTTTGTATACTTTTTAGGTGTTGGTCTAATCAGACCAACAGCAGCAATGCCAGCTAAAACAGCAACAACAACAACAACAACACGAGTAAAGGCAAAAGGCAAAAGCAGCAAAAGTTCGTCCTCGTCAACACATCGTCACTGTCGTCAACTCTGCTCTACTCTGCTCTGCTCTGCTCGGTGCCACACAGCTCAGCTCAGCTCGTGGCATTGTAATGGCATGTTAGTGCGCTCTTGCTCTTTCGCTCACGCGCTCATTTGCTTGTTGCTTGTTGGTTTAACGCTCTCATGGCTGCTTGTAGTTGTTGTTGTTGTTGTTATACGTGAGCGCAAATGTATGCCAGCATAAGCGTGACTGTGTGTGTGCCATGAATCCTTTTGCTCTTACGAAGCATGTGCGAGCGAGTTTCTATGTGTGTTTGTGTTTGTATGCGTGAGTTTTGTCTGTCTGTCGGTGTGTCTGTTTTGTAGTTGCTTTTGCTTTAGCTGTTAGTTGTTGTTGTTGTTGGTGTTGTTGTTGCTGTTGCGTGATGGTGATGGGTGTGTTCTTCGTGCTCAGAATTGCGGGTCGGTTGCTTTCGGTGCGCGGCTCGGAGCGAACGAATGCTCGGTTATCGGAGTGTACGCCCTCCTCTATGTAGTTGCTATTGCTATTGCTATTGTTGTAGTTGCCGCTGCTACTATTGTTGTTGTTGTTGTGTTCGTTTACTTTTTAGGGGTTTCATGCATTCCGTCATTCATTTCGTCATGCCATCATTTGCTCACTCATTCACTTTGTCATTTATTCAACTGTTCGTACGTTCGTGCCTTCGTATATTCGTTCGTTCGTTCGTTCTTTCATTCCTTCGTTGAGTTTTGAGCTTTTGCACGTTGTTGTTGTTGCTGTTGTTGTTGTTATTTGTGGCATCGTTTGTGTTGGGCGACGAGGCGACGCCAGCGACGGGTGTCCTAGATTTTGTTTAAATTATTTGCGATAGTGTGATTGGCTTTCGCCGCATGCCATTGCCGTGACTCGTGTGCGTGTGTCACTGTGCGCTTTACTGTTATACGCTCGCCAGCCAATGAGATTGTTGCACACTTGCGCTTTGCTCGCCCATTTGTTGTGCAATGTTTAGTGTCGTAGGCATAGATGGACTCTAATAGGCCGAACCAAAGCACACATGTGTATAGAGACATGCGACAAACACGCAAACACGCAAGCACACACACACACAAATGCTAAAACACGCACACACACACGCACACGCACACACACTAAAGCTCATTTGATTGCATAGTTGACATGGAATAGTGAAAACTTTGTGTGGCTTTCTAGTCACGCCGGATTGGCTTACATTTGCTTAGCATACACACATGTATATATGATATGAAGTTTGTTTTGTGCTTGTTTTCGCTAAGAAAGACAAACTTTATATATATTATATAAGCATAGTTTTCAAGATCTGCCATCATTTATTTATAATGCGCTTCGCTCATCTTGAAATTGCGCCATTTTTTCATATATTTCTTTGTTGGATTGTTTGGACTGTTAGACTGAAGTGTTCCAAGGATTCCAAGGCATTTGGGATCAATAAAGCACTAGTATTATTGGCTATCATGCGCGAGAACTTCAAGCCATTTAGTTATGTTTGTCTGCTCAAAGTATTTTCAATATACTTTCAATATAATTCCGACAAACCGATATTCGCTTAAGACGAGACTCTTCGTGATCTGTTGACTTTGCATAAAATTTAAATCTCAAGATTTCTCCGAACTTTATTTTTTATTTAAGAAGCAACAAACCTTGTCTTGTCATGAAACTTTTATATGAAGCAAATCCCAACTGAATGCAAATGGTTAAGACATGCTAGCGAGCTAATTAATTATAAACTTAGCTCAATATTTCTTAAGCCTTTAAAGTGTTTTGTTCTGCTGCTTCTTCTACTCCTACTCCTACTGCTTCTTCTTCTTCTTTATTTGTAGCGCAAGCATCAACAACGTCACGTCATCATCTTAACATAATCGTCATCATCATAATCATCATAATCATCTTTGTCGCGCAACAACATGACGTATGCGTAATACTTTTGTGCGCCTCTGTGGGCCAACATGGCGTATGAAAAACTTTTTCCGTTCTAACCGCAAAACCAAACCCTCGCAACATTCTACGTTTCTGTTTGTCTTTTCTTTTTTTTTTTGTACTTTTTTTTGTTGTTTTTTTGTTGTATTTTGTTTGCTTTGTGCGTTGCTAAAAATAATTTAAATTAATTTCAAAATAATCACAAACGGAAAGACGCAAGAAAAACTCCTTCGTTTGTTACTCATTTGATGTGTGTGCGCGCTGTTGTTGTTGTTATTACTTTGGCAAACTCTAGCCACCCCCAGCACCCCTCTAACATATGCTGAGGTTGAGGTTATGCTGTTGGGTTTGAGTGTTGCGGCTTGTTAGTGTCTTAAAAGGCAACAGGGTTAAATTAGCATCAAAAAAACAAAAACAAAAACAAAAAAAAGAAATCAAATTAAAGACGAAAAAGAAGAAGCAGCAGTGAGTGAGTGAGTGAGAGCAGAGGAGGCAGAATAAAAACAACACCACATGGCATTGCGGTTAATTTTTCAACTAAGAAATGCCAACAACAACAAAAGCAACGACAACATATTCCTTTGCTGATGATGGCGTTGCATGGCAGTTTGACATTTGAAACGTCTCAGTTGGCGTCATGACTCGTCGTTGGCAGTCCACACACACACACACACACAGAAACACACACATGTGTACATGTATATAACACCATCATCAACGCTCACAACTCACGCTTGTGCAATTTAACTCGTCTTAACTTAGCCTACGCACAAATGAAATGAAATATTCTTCAATGTGCCCCCATGCACCATGCAACAGTCGCCCCACAGCGCACCCCCCGCACCAGCACTCAAGTGAGCAAGTTGCTAAGGGAACGTTGAGGTCTAACATGCATGTACGCGCAACTTTTGACTAAGATGAGCATTTACAAGAACAAAAAAAATAACAAGAAAGAAAAAATTCAAAATAAAAAAAAATACAAAAAAAAACTTTGGTTCAAAGTTTCTTTTTCCTTATACGGTTTACTCTTTCAGTGCTTCGGGTTTGATTTTCATGAAGTGTTTCTCTCTGTGTATGTGTCTGTGTGTGTGTGTGTGTGTGTGTGTGTGTGTGTGCCGCACTTAGCGTTCTTCTGCTGCTTTGCTATACTTTTATTTTAATTTTTTTTCATAATTCTTTCTTACTGTTTTCATTATTATTTTTTATTTTTTTTATTTTTATTTTTTATTGTGCTTACTAATTTTACATGATGTGAGCAACATTTGCGGTTTTAATGCTGCCGCCGCCTTTTTTTTATTTTTTTCTTATTTTTGTATATTATTTTTCGCTGCCATACATCATTTTTCAGCGATGCTTCGAAGCGTTTCTTAAGCCTTTAAGCGACACAATTGTGTGCCTGTTTCAGGCATGGACCATGGGGTGCCTATGAAGCGCGCATGCATGTGTGTGATGTTGAAAGTAAAAGAAAGTTTTCTTTTTTCTACATTGACTTTGTGCATGTGTGTGTGTGTGTGTGTGTGTGTGCGAGTATACGTTTGAGCGCTTTTAATTTTGGTGCCTAAAGTATTACAATACCAACGCGAAACAGTGTAAGTGTTGTAGCGTTGAGCGGCAAGCCGCACGCCGCAAGAGCAACAAAGAAGTTGTTTGTGGCACAAAGACAAGTTGAAGGTGCCTTTATGATGATATGTTGCAATAAACAAAAGCAAATTTATAAATTCTTTTGCTTCGTTGCTATGCGACAACGACACAAAGCAAACATTTTTGTGCGTTAGAGCGAGACAGCAATAGATAGAGTAGCACAACAAAGTGTGCTGAAAAGTAAAACTTCAAAAAGAAATAACCTTTCAATTAAAACGAATTTTTCTGCAGGAATGTTTTCATCTTCAAAATTATTTCGAATAAACTGAGAAATCTTTATTACTCCCTGACATTTACACTACTTTATAGAGGGACTGTTGTGCCTTCTTAGAAATCAGACAATGCAAATTGCGCTTTGCACAGCAGTTAACACAACAGTCATTGTTGACACAATTGCTCTTCGATGTGCTGCTCACAACATCATCATCACGGCATAGTCAACGTTATCGACAAGCGACAAGCGGCACCCCAGGCCATGCAACACCAAACCCTTGCCACACACACAGCGACGTTGAAACTAAAATCCAAAGACGTCAAGTCTTTCAACTTGACGTTGACGACATCGAAGACGATAAAAAAATCTCAGGAGCATGAAAGAACTCAAACTCAAAACTTTCTTTACTTTTACTTTTCAGTTTGCTTTTTCTTTTTGTTATTTTTCTTTTTTTCTTTTTTTTGACATGCCTCTACACTCTTTTGCTGCTTTGCTTATTATTATTATTATTTTCTTTTTTTTTTTGTATGTTTTGTACACAAATTCCCATGAAAAATTGCATATAGAAAATTATTCAAATATTAACAAAAAAAAAAAAGGAAAGAAATGAAAGGCGCGCTTTTACGCGGGGTTGGTGTATGTGTGTGTGCGTGTGTGTGTGTGTGTGCTGGTTTATTAAAGCAAATATAAAGTATATGAAAAGAAAGCAAAAACAATTCTGCGGTTTATTCGCATAGAATGTTCGCAAAGGCTCACCACTCATGCCATCTTACTTGCGCACTTGGCACACCTCACCACCTCACCTCACCACAACTCACCGCACCGCACCACACCGCGCCATGCCTTGCTTGGTGTGTCTAAGAACGACACAAGTCTGTCGCGAGCGTCTGTTCCTCAGCGTCGCGTTGTCAAGACAGCCGCGTATGTGTGTGTGTGTGTGTGTGTGCCACAGTTGCCGCGGGGCAAATTAAAAATTTCGTTTTTCGACTTTCTTTATTTTTTGTTGCCTTTGTTGCTTTTTTCTTTGCCACTTTCTTTTGCCTTTGCCTTTGCTTTTGGTTCTTTTTTGTAGCTTTTCGCAATGAAAAACTTTCTAATAATGTTGTACACAATTTAAATAGAATTTGCTGCATTCCTGCCACAGTACTCGCATGTGCCCTTACTCTACTCTCACCCGCACTTGCCACTTTAGTCTTAACCAAAAAATACCAACGGAACAGCGCTGAAGCTGAAGGCATACAATAAACTTTCTTATATCCTTAGTGCGTTGCGTTGCGTTCCGTTGCTTAAAGACGCGACTATGTAAGTGTGCGTGTGTGTGTGTGTCGAAGTGTGTAAGTGTGGATATGGTAACACGCGGTTTCTCATTATGCTAACGAAGTAAAAAACTTTACAAGTACATATGAGCCAAAGAAATTGCCAGAGTCGTCATCGTCGTCAGCGACAGCGTCGTCAGCGTCTTAGTCGTCGCTGCCGCGCACAAAAAATTAACAACAACCACAAGTATTAAAAAAAGTAAACAAAAAACAAAAAAGTTGAAAAGACAAAAAAAAAAAAAAGGAAAAAAAAAACGACGAATGAATTTATATAAAATAAAAGCATATGTTCTCATACAGAATTCTCATCATCGTCTGTATGAAGATATATTTGCATGTGTGTGTGTGTGTGTGTGTGATGCACGGTGCTGCTGCGTAGGCAAACTAGGCGGCAACCAAGCATTCAAACACTAAACCAAATTCATACAAAGTTGCCTCGCGGCGCTCTTTGTCAGTGGGGGTGATGTGGCGTCAGGGGTGTCGGGTGTAGGCCGCAGTACGGGTTGCGGAAGACAGCACGCTCGACTTACTAACAAGCTTTGTTCATTCTTTCATAATTTTATTTCTTATAATATTTTCTTTCGTTTTTTTTCCAGAACATTTTTTGTTTCTTCTTGTTTCTCATACTCATCGTTAGTTGTTTTTCTTTCATCATTTTTTTTTTTGTTTACTCCTTTTTTTTTTGGTTATAAGTTATAACAAGTTTGCGCATCTTCATGCCGCAACGGCAAAGGCAGCGCTGTGAGCTCAAGTGCAGCAAAATTTTAATTAATTTAATTGTTAGTAAAAGTTGTCTTTTTTTTTTTGTTCGTTCGTTGTTGCTGTGTGATTTTTGACTCTAGTTAAGTAATTAATAAGATACAAAAAAGTAGTAATGAAAAAAAAATTGCATATAAAATTTGCTCATTCGTGCCCCAATTTACGCATCGCTCAATTGCTATTTGAATGCGTGGTATTCTCACTGCCATCTTGTTGCTGAAGAATATTCGAGCGATTCTTACACGCTTCTCTTAATTCTTCACATACATATTTGGTACGGCAGATAACTTTTCTTTGGCCAGTAACAAAATGAAAGACCAGAACAAGCAGTCATTAGTCGACGACGCTCTATGAAAACAGAGTTTTTCGTTCTTAAGTTGCTCGACAAATATATGTATGTATCGCCTTAGATCAAAAATGATGACGGCCGATATGCAAAAAGACAAAAGTCATGAAAGGACACTCAAATTACTGCAATTGGTTGAGCATCAATATTTTCTCTCACTCTCACAAATATGAACTCTCACTAAAAATTGATTACTTTAATCATGTAGCAATTCATAAATATTTATTTTTTCATGCTTATTCATATTTTCAATAACATCCGCGGCGCTTTCAGTCGATCGTCAGCTTTTGTGACCAACTGTGACAAGTAGTGATGAATTGTGAGTGATGAGAATATCTAAGAGCAACAACAAGTCACAAAATGACGCTTGTGACTCAGTGTGACTCTGCAAACTTTGTGACTCAGTGTGACTCTGTAAGCTTTATGACTCTGCAAACTTTGTGACTCACTGTGACTCTGTAAGCTTTGTGACTCAGTGAGATAGGATCGGATCTTAACAACTTAATAATAGTTGTTTGATGCATATATTCAAATAACAAAATATATTAAATGATTTTGTCAGGAGATAAATTATGGAGAGGATAAGATTAGTTTGTTCTAGCGAGGCTCAACAATGTTTGAAAATTAGAAAAAGGAAAACTGGAAACTAGAAAAAATCTTCATCATCTCAAAAGCCATCTAAATAAATAATTAGGTAAGAGGTTCGATTCTAGAAAACATGATTCGTTGTGAGACAAATACATTAATGTATGTAAAATATCAGAGGTTTCACATTTGCTTGAGCACTTGCATGAAGAAGCAATTAAAACACTTGAAGTGAAATTGAATGACACATGAATGCTTACAATGACGATGATGATGATGAGCAATTTCCTATGCACTAATTTGAATATGTTTTTATTGTTGTTTTTTCTTCATGTTTTTCGCACAAAAAGCAACAAGACAATAAAAATGGAATTATGAAATTGCAATAAAAGCGTCTTTGTCTCAACTGGACGCAAATAAGATTGTTTTGTAAACGTGATTGTAAATTGTTCTCTTTCCCTTTTTATGGTTTGCTGATGAATCTGAAGAGAGGGAAATGCGGCAAAGGCGTTGAAAAGTTTAAGAACAAAAGCTTTGGCTTTTAATATAATTACGGAAAGCAATGAACGACGCACAAATAACAAAAACAATTAACAATTTTAAGATACATTTTGCCGCCTTTGTCTGTTTACCTGTTTCTTGTGGGCGTGGCAACATTTAAAAAAGAATGAAGGAAAAATTACAAAAGGCGAAACAAAGAAAAATAAAAAAAACGATGTCAAAAAAATAAAGATGAATAAATTGAGAAATTTTATGTTAATGTGAGCGTTGAAGAGAAGACAAAACAGAAAAGAAACGAAAAGAAAAGAAAAGTCAAAGAATGAGCATGAGAAATGCGTAAGCACTTCATTAAGTAATTATCAAGCATGTATTTAATAATATTACGCATACGCAACGTTAGTCGCGACAATCAACAAGGCGCCGCAAAGAGCAGGGGCGACAGAGACAACGGCGAAGCAACGGCAGAAGGAGCTGTCGCGACGTTTGTATAATGAAGTTGATGCCCAAAAAAAAACAAAAAAACAACAACAACGAAATTCAAGCCAAGCAAAGCGAAAAATGCTGTTTTGCTAATCAATTGCTAAGCAACGCACACGCAAATGAGCGCTAAATACAAGGGTGCCAGCAGGGGGAAGGGGGCGCTACGGGACGGGACGACGTTGATGGCAAAGGTGTCATGCATAAGAAAGAAGGGAATGGCGAAATGAGCGCGAACGAAAAATCAAGGTCAAGATCAAGTTCAAGGACAAGCACAACAATGCCACACCAAGCAAAAAAAACACACACACACACACAGACACAGACACACTGGCGACGACAGCGAGCCACAAGACCAAAAACGGGGGGGGCAAAGAAAAAAAAAACTGACAGTCGAAGTGGGGGGTTTGAGTGAGGCAGACGACTGACTCGCTGACTGACTGACAGACTGAAAGCATTCAAGGAGTGTGTGTGTGTGTGTTGAATGTTTTGATTGTGTGCGCTTAGCGAATGCTTGGGCAGTGGCATTGGCGGAGGGGGCGGTTGCCCAAACCAAAAGGAAGTCAAAATCAAGCAAGAAAGTTGCTAAGTACATAATTGCGATTAACATACGCCACGGGTGGGCATGTCAAGAACGTCCGAATCGAAGGGACATGAATTTCGGCGACAGACGACAAACGATGTGTGCGTGTGTGTGTGTGTGTGTGCGTGTGTGTTGGGGCGATTATGGCATCAACGATTGACAAAAAGCAAAAAATATACTTGCCGACGGAAGTTTACACCTGAATGAACGACAACAAGCTATGACAATTGCGCTAGTGAGGCATGCATGGTCCGAGGGGTGCTTGGGGGTGGCAAATTGTGCTTAGACGCAACGCCCACTTTAGTTATTGACGTGGGCTCTCGATGCCATACGCTTGAGCGCCGCCACATGTTCAATAACTTGTATCTATGTGCGTGTGTCGGTGTGCCTGTGTGTGTGTGTGTGCGTCTCTTAGTCTACACGTGTCGTTTCTCATTACATGATTTATTTCTATTTCAGTGTTGTTGTGCTTTTTTTTTTTTGTTTATTATTTTTTTGCTCATTTTTGTATTGAAAAATGTTTTCATTTGAATTTTTGGTCTTCTTTTCTTTGCAGTGAGAAAAACACCAATAAATGTCTTGCAATTAGTGCCGACTTTTAGGCGCGCTGTGCGTAACGTCTTCGCTGCTTCTCGCAATCAGTGCACATATAATAGTAACGTAAGTAAAGAAATAAAATTCAGTTATGTATTTATCGGTTTTTTTCCACCCTCGTTTTTTTTTTTCCTTTTCTTCTTTTTGTTTGCTCATGTATTGCAGAACTTTCGCTGACTTGTGTGTCTCTCATCGATTCGTTGCGAAAATTGTGTCATTTCAGTTTGTTGGCCATTTTCGAACTTCCTTCGTTGCTTTTTTGTTGTACTTTTTTTGAGTTGCTTTAAATTTGCCTGAGCGTCACCAAGGCGCGAGACAAGCGACTCAGACACAATTCCGTACAATGTCTTTCAACACGTCGCCCTCCCATGCGCAATCTTACTGTCACTCTGCTGCTGCTTCTTATTCTTTTTCTACTTGCTACTTCGCACCATAAATTTGTGCACAACTCAGCGGTGGCAGAGCTCGATTTCTTTTTTTGGCGTTGGCCTTGAAATGAGTGCCTGCCAACCAGCCATTCAACCAACCAGCCAGCCAGCCAACCAACCAAGCGACGCAACAGCCAAAAGGAACAAGAATCAACACATGTGTGCCCAACTCATATGCCTCTCAGTCTGTCTGTCTGTCTGTCTGTCCGTCCGTTCACCTGTCTGTCGGTCTGTCTGTCTGTCTGTCTTACTTTTTTCGTTCAGTTGTTTGTCTCATTTCTTTTTCTTCTTACATATTATTTTCTTTATTTCGACAGCATCATGGTTGGGGGGCTCGTGGGGTTGGTTGGGCAGAGGCAGTCGGGAATTAAGAAAAAAATGTTCTCACCTTTAATATGATTTTTTTCGCCGTCATTTTTGTTGTATTTTTTGTGTCTGACGCCTACTGCCACCTCAGCCACCTCAGCCCTCTCAGTCATCGACAATGCTCGTCTCAGTCCAAGCGTCTGGGTGTCAGTTTGGCAACAGCTTCTTTTTCTTCTGCTACTTGGTCGTCGTGGCAGCGCTATTATTATGTGTATGAGTGTGTCTGTGCGTGTGTGTGTCTTTGACTGTCTGCTTAAGTCATTTGTGCGTTAGACTCGCATCATTGTTACTTCATATTGTTGCCTAATATTGTAACTTATTTTTTTTCGTTCTCATTCTCAGCCTCAGTCTCTCTTGTTCTTCATCTTATGACTTATGTCAAAGTAACCGAAAAATGTCAAGGTCAAATTTTACGTAAACTGTTGCTTCGCTTCTTCTTCTTCTTCTCTTTCTTGTTCTTGTTATATTTTTTTATATTCTTGGGGAATTTTCAGTTAGCAACAAGACTTACAAAATTTAAGTATTTTCACATATATAAATTTCGGCAAAGTCTGTGGTATTCTTGGACGCGTTAAGTTTAATTGAAGGCAGCACAAGTGCCACAAAATAGTTTAAATTTATTTATGTAAGTTGTTTGTCGTCCTTTGAAGACTTCTGATCGAGGCAAACATGGTGTGAGTATGAGCGGCCAATTATTATAGCCGCTACTGTAGCAATTAATTTCGTGCTGCACTGTACACTTATTTAGCTCATTATTTGGCATTAAATATGCAATATATGAACCTGAGCAACTTGTCTTGAAGCGCTTAGTAATCTCTTAAGTTGAGAGCCCCAGTTGGATACCATAATTCTAGATAGAGATAGTAACTTGTTTGTTCATAAGGCTTGGCTTGTTCTTCAGGCAGCTTCTAAGTCAGAAGTATCTTCTTCTGCCAAGAGCGATGCCTATCCAAGTGGGAAACGCTGCTCTATGCTCTGCCCTTGGATAAGAGGGCAGAGTGCAGAGTGTCCCCTCGTTACAAATGCGCCAAAAAAAAGAGTTGCACGAAAAAGCATTTGCTGACAAAATTAATAGGATTGTCTGGCAATATTCGTTATAGAGAAATTGGCATGGTCTTTCTATTTTTTTTTAACTTTTTAGAGTTTCAAACAATTAACATGCTTAATGGCAAATGACAATTTTCGCCAAACAATAACTTGATAAAAATAATTTGAACATTTTTTTTGGTTATTTGAAAATTGTGCATGGTTTTTTTTTTGTTGTTTTTGATTATTTTATTTTCGAGTTTAATGCAATGAATTGTTCAACGATAATAAATGTCCACAGACTGTGCATACAGATGCAAACAAATTGACAGAGATATATGGCGTATAGGGCGCCCGACGGTAACCCAAACGGCCCAACGGCCCATCGGCCCATCGGCCCACCCAACAGCCATGGGTGTGCGACGAATTCGAGAACCCAAACCGGCGCTGAGCCGAGTCAACAACATATAAAAAACGACGTCATATACTACTTAATAAAATAAAAATGCGCCCAAAAGAAACAACAACAACAACAACAAAATAAATAAATATATATATTGAAATAAAAAAAAAAAACAAAAAGCAAAAAACAGGCAATAAATAAGTAAAGACAAACATTTCACACACACACGCACATAGGAGCACACACAAACACCAGCAAACAAGTAAACAAACAAGCAACGAAAAAAAAAGAGATAGCAAATTCGCAAGTGCAGTTGAAATGCATGGGGGCGAGTGAGTGCGAAATAGTGGTTGGGCTGAGTGTAAGAGAGAGTGAGAGGTGCAAAATGCAGCGAAGCGCATGCAATTTTTGGTGATTTTGTCGAATGCATTTTTACCGTTAAACGTTGCATTTGAACGCAATGCAACGCATTTGAGTTCATTTGATGATGAGTTGCGTGTGAAGTGGCAAAGCGACGGTCGTGTGGGGTGGCAGGCTACCCCAGGCCGTTGTTGTTGTTGCTGTTGTCGTTTGAACGGCAACTCATTATGGCCAACACATTATGGTAACGCAATGCAAGCAACAAAGTAAGCAAACAAAATGTTGGCGCAGCAAATGAAAAATCCAACGACGCTGGCGTGGTCGGTCAGCCAACTTTGCTGTGTGCGTGCGTGTGTGTGTGTGTGTGTGGGGGGCTGAGCAGCAAATGTATACGTAACGCGTTGCGATGCGTTGATGTTATTATAACCTGAAACCTCTGCAGAACTCTTTCTGCCTCAACGAGTGCATCACGCACACGCACGCATGCCCCCCGTGGTTGGGGTTGTTGCACACGTTGCATCATTGCACCAAAAAGAGGACGCAATATGCGCTTGGTTGCTTTTTTTTTTTCAACATTTTTTTTGGTTTTATTTTTTGGTGATTTTTTATATATTTTTTGGTGTTTTTTTTTTGTGTTTTTTTTGTTTTTTTTTTGCACATGTGTAACTGAAATAAAAGGCTGCACAGAGCGTTGCAAGTGGCGTAGATGATGATGATGATGATGATGATGATGATGATGATGATGACGATGATGCGGCAGTTGATGATGATGATGATGATGATGACGAGCACGCTGTCAAGTTTCGGCCGGCTGCGGCGTTTGCTCATGTTTCAATGCGTCGTGCGTGAGTGCGTATATGAAGCAGCTCATGAGCATATACACGCTCGTGTGTCTCTGTGTGTGTGCGTGCGTGCGTGTGCGTGTGCGTTGCTGCGCCTATGTTGCACTTTCCGCTTTGCCAATCGCCCTTCATCCTTCATCCTGCGTCAGTCATCGTTGTCCGCGACTTGTGTTGCAAATATGTACAAAAAGAGCCACGCCCGCCTGCTGTTGCACTTCTCGCTCGCCGGCGCCCACTGCAGCGCAGCTCTCCTCTTTTTGCCCGCTGCAATTCGCATTTTTGCCCAACGTCGGTTTTTTTTTTTAACAATTTCTTTTTTTTCGGCAATTTTTCTCTTTATTTTGTTGGTGTTTTTTTTTCGTTGCTTTCGCTTTGCACTTTGCTGCATACATGCAGGCGTTTTTCCGTGTGTATTTGTTTTTCGGACTTTTTGCGCCTTTTTTTTGTTTTTTGTGTGTTTTTTTAATGGCTTTTTTTTGTGTTGCCTCCTTTTTTTCGCCTCATTTTAATTTCATTTTTTTTTTTCTGTCTTCTTTGCTTTTTGGCTCTTTATATGCCTTTGCTATTCATGTTGTTGCTGTTGCTGCTGTTGTTGTTGTTGTTGCTCTGCATATTTTATTTAATTTTTTATTTGTTTTTTTTTCCCATTTATTTTTTAGCTTTTTTTTCCGAATTATTTGTTTTATATGTTATTCTACTTTCCTTTTGCTCATCGTTGCTCATCATGATGAGCAATTTTTTTTGCCATTGCAACATTTTTTATTTTGCTTTTTTGTTGTATTTTTTGTTTTTGTATTCAAGGAGATAATTACATTTAAATAAAATAAAAATTTTATGTTCTGCCTGCGGGTTGAGAGCGTCGAGTGCAAACGCTGGGGCGGCCATGTGCGTGCGTGTGTGTGCGTGTGTGTGTGTGTGTGTGTGTGTCCATGTGTTGTGGTAGGTGTGTGTCGGCGAGAGCGGGTCGTGGGGGCAGGCAACGTGCTTATGGCATGAGGATGATGTTGGAGCACAATGGTTATAGCAAAAGAGTTTGTGATTGTTGTTGTTGTTGTTGCTGTTGTTGTTGCTGTTGTTGTTGTTACTGTTGTTGTTGTTGATTTTGATGGCATGTTATTTTATAATTCGTTTCGTTGCATTTCGTTGTTGTTTGACTCTCGTGTGGCAAATGAACGTGAATGTTGTTTTTATTTATTCATTTTTTGTTGTTGTTTTTTGTTTTTCTTTTTTGGTAAATGAAGGAAGAGTCTAGAACAAAGTACCGTTACTCTTTTATACAGATACACAAACAGTCTTGACTTTGTGCTAAAGCGCGCTGCGTTGTCAGTTCATTTGCCTTTGCCTCAGCGCTCATCGCTCATCGCTCAGCCTTCAACCTCTTCTCATACGCTCCTCAACCTCACTTCAGTCTCTTCTCAGTGTATCGCTGGACTCTTCGCAGCCTCTTCTCATACACTCCTCAGCCGCTCCCTAGACTCTCCACCACCTCTTCCTCAGCCTCATCTTTGCCTCTCTTTCGCCTCTTCTTAGCTCCGTCTCATACACTCCTCAGCCTCTTCTCAGCCTCTCTTTAGTCACTTCTCAACCGCTTCCCATGCACTCCTCAATCTCTTCTCAGCCTCTTCTCATACACTCCTCAGCCTCTTCCCAGCCACTCTTCAGTCTCTTCTCAGCCGCTCCCTGGACTCTCCACAACCTCTTCCTCAGCCACACTTTAGCCTCTCTTTCGCCTCTGCTCAGCCTCATCTCTTACACTCCTCAATCTCTTCTCAGCCTCTTCTCAGCCACTTCTCATGCACTGATCCATCTCTTCCCAACCTCTTCCCAGCCTCTTCTCAGTCTCTTCTCAGGCTCACTTCAGCTTAGCGGCTTACCATGCAACAACAACAACTCAGTCGCAGTTGCATTCGCCACTTGCCACTTGCCTCAAGTGTTACACAAAATCGCACAATTGCAAAAGGACAACAACACCAGCAACAACAACAACAACAACAATGATAGAAAAAAAATGGCGCGCTCACTTGGCCTCAGACACACTTTTTTTTATAATTTCTTTTATTTTCGTTGTTTTTTGTTTTTTTTTTTATTTTTGTTGTTGTTTTTGTTGTTGTTTTTGCACTTATTATGATTATTCGACTTTGCTAAGTGCAAAAAATGCAGTTGCGCTTTATTTAATTGCTAATTGCGCGTTTTTTGCTGTCATTCCAAGCCGTCGCACTGGCCAGCCACCGCCCCTTCCCACCCTCTCTCGGCCAGCACTTTTAACACGTTTTGTTTTACCTTTGCCTTCAACATTGCCGTTGCCGTGGCCGTTTAGTTGTCTTCGACTTGTGCCCCACCCCGCCCCGCCTCTCACCACTCCTCCTTACACCGCGCCACATCATGCTCTGTTCCAATTGCGCTTCATTCTTTGGGGTCATTTCAAATTCTAAAAGTGAATAGAGCAACTTGTGTCGCGCAGCGGCGTGCGGTGGGGCGTGGAGGGGGGGGCGGAAAATACATAATAATGCACAATTTTTGTCGCAATCAACTGGGATATCATTTGTTTGTTCGCTCGCTCGTTGCCCCCCGCTCGTTGCTCCCCGCTCGTCTCATGTTCAGTTTGCCATTGTGGCAATTATGCAAATTACTGCAATGCGCCGCATGCGTCTCGCAGCCAACGCGAACGCGAACACGAACGCGCGTCTTAGTAAGTCAATTCAAGTTGACAGTTGGGTTTTCTTTATTTTGTTGCCAAAAGCACAAATAAATAAGGTCGCGCAGCTCTTGTCGCAAATGCAATGCTGTCGTGTTGTTGCAAGTGTGGCAATGCAAAAGTTGTGTTTTGTGTTGCATTTAAAATTGCTCGCTTTGTTGTGTTGCAGCATTGTGAAGTGAGCTGAGGTGAGGTGAGATTTGCCAAAGCTTATCATCAGTCAAAGGCAACAATTAAAAATACGAAATGCAACTTCAATGCAAAGGCACACACACACACACACACACACACACACACACACACACACAAGCACACTCACAGACAGACAGACGGACAGACAGACAGACAGAGAGACAAATAAGTCGACAGGATACACTAAATTGTGCCGCTTAGCTGGAAGGCTTCAAGTGCTTGCAGCGCGACTAAAATGCATCTCATCTTGTTTTTGTTTTTATTGTACTTAAAAAGATTTTTATATTTGCGTTTCTCATGATTTCTTTTTAATTTTTCATTTGTTTTTTGTGGTTTTGTGTGTTTCATAATTTGCGCATTGGCGAAACATGCGCTACCATTGAAATGAGCGGTCATTTCGGTCATTTCATAGACATGACTTTTGTAGAACTTCATTTTCATATAAAATTGCTCAGTCGTTGAGAAAACAAGTTCCTGAACACTAAAAAATAAAGCAGTTCAGCCATAAAACGCAAGCAAGTTCGCTTTATCGGCCTCAACTAAGCAGTGCTGAAGTGCTTAAAAACAAGTCGATAAAGCAGTTTATTGCTTAAAACAAATAAATTATTTTCATTAATTATTTTTTCGCTTAAGTCATTTTAAAATAAAAACAAACAAAAATGTTAACCGCAAAGCTGAAACATTTTTCATTTGCTAAATAATAAAAATGCTCAACATAAATTTGTTGCATACTTTGTGGCGCGCATACAACACTTTTCGCCCGTCAGCAACTTCATTGCATTTTTTATAATTAAAATCATGTTAGAATGCTTTGTGAGCGCGCTCTGTTGCAATTGCAGTTGTTGTTGTTGGCGCTGCCACACACTTCAGACAACAATTGCAGTTTGCCAACTTTTACAGTTGACATGCTCAAAGACAACAATTTTGATTTTGGACACAAAGCAATGCAATACCAAATAGGCGGCCTAAGGCGGTGGGCGTGGCCGTTTGCATATTTAGTATTCAAAAGCGGCAACAAGCAAACAAATTATAAATATTTTTAATCGTCATTAAAATCGTTGATTGTTTTTTATATTTTTTTATGTTTTTTTTATGTTTTTTTGATGTTCTCTTTTAGGTTTTTTTCATTGCTGCAAAACGCAAATGCATTTGTCAAAAAAACAACAACAACAAACATGAAAATAAAGTGTAACAAGTTGAAAAGAAATGCCAGCGAAATGAGTTGAATACAACAACAACAACAACAACACGCAAATTGCGGCAAAATCGCCTTTGAAGCTTTTTTTCCTTTCTTTCTTTTCAATTCAGTGCTGTTTTGCGTGTTTGTTTGTTTGTTTGTTTGTTCGTTTGTTGGTTTGCTGGCGTTTTGTGCACTTTTATCTCGTTGCGTAATAATCAGCAGGCAACCCTGGAGCGGCTTAGCAAGTTTAAAAACGACAAAAAAGAAATTATATACAAAATGCACATGTGTTTGTTACTTTTTGATCAGATAGAAATTAAGTTTTGCGGCCGACCGGCAAAAAAAAAAAGAAAGTCATAAACAACAACAACAAAAGTTGAGCTTTTCATGCTGCAAAATAAATGAAAAAAAGGAATATTAAACTGACAAAAAAGAAGAAGCATAAAATCGTCATTAAAATTCGCCGCAAATGCGCGTTTGGCTTTTTATCTAAAACGCGTTTCATGTCCAACTGCGTTACCTGTGCGCTACCAGAGGCACCAACACACACACACACACAGACACGCATACGCATCAAATCGGCAATACAATGCTAAATCCTTTCACACACATTGACAGCCGGACAGACGGACGGACAGACGGACGGTCGTTCGGACAGACATGTGTATACGCGATTTTTTGACTGCCTTTACTCATTTTTTTATTTTTTTTTTATTTATTTAATGTGCGCATATTCATCACCATGAGAATACACCAAAGCACAAAAACAACAACAACACAAAAAAACCAACAACAAAAAAAAATTGAAGCTGCAAAACCGACAAAAAACAAAACAAAAAAACAAAAAGGAACCCCAAAAAAAACGAAAAAAAAAAAGAAGAGTGCTGATTGTGTGTTGTTGGGGGAGGGGCAGGGGCAAACCGGTACCAACACCGCAAACGCTCCAACTGAGGCATTATGTTGCAAACAACATGATGGTCACTGGTCAGAGCAGCGGTGGCATAAGAGAGTGTGGGGCATGGGGCAGGGGTTTACATACAAAATAAGCGCTCATACAAAACGGACCGGAAAGCCGAACTTTTTATCGATCGGCACAATAATAATGAAGCGCAAAATACACAAACACACGCACGCACACACAAAGCACACTCATAGTTAGCTAGACCCCCCATTTATATATGTATGTGTGTGTGTGTTTGTGCTTTTACATAAAAATAACCCGAAAAAGTGAAGTAAGCCAAACCAAACCAAACCCAAGTGATTAATTCAACATATTCATATGCGTAGCTCACAGAATTAAAAACGCCGGAAAATACATACATACATATATGTATATATATATATATAAAAAGGGCACCACTGTCGCCCACCAACGCAGCTTTTGGCGCCACCCGCATTGCTGCCGCCAACGCTGATAACGTCGGACTTGAACCCAAAGTCACAAACGTCCAACCGTCCATCCAACCGTCCGTCCAACCGTCCATCCGTCCGTCTCTACAATTGGTTCGCGCTGTTGTCAACTCTTCAACATTTTTTTGGGTTTTTTTCTTTTTTTTCTGTTAATTTTTGTTACCATTTTCTTGCATACATTAATGTTTGTTGGGTTCTTTTTGGCGGTCTCATGTAATGAGCAGAAATTTTTGACAATTCATGTTGCCCGCAAAGCCCGTTTTGAGTTTAGGCTTCTATGACACGCACGGCGCCCACACATTTGTTTGGTTTTTGATGTGCCAACGCGGACATGACGGTGGTGGGGGGTTGCGATAAGAGCACGGTGGCTAGTTGCCGCTGACCGAAGGGGGGTTCGACAGACAAGCTCATTGAGCCACCAAAGCACACATTTGGCGTTGCTACGCTTTCTAATTAAGCGTGCTTAGATTGCGTTGTTGTTGTATTGAAGGTCCAAGCGTCGCGGCTGCAGACAACACATGCAAAAGCATTGATGAAGTGTGCGTGCGTGTGTGTGTGTGTGTGCGTGAGTTGGGCCAAATAGTCCTGTGTGTGTGTGTGTGTGTGTGTGCAAACAGACACCAACCAAAAAATGTCAGCGACAGACATGTTCGTTTTGTTATCTGCTTCTGTGTGTGGCTAAATTTTGCTTTGTCCGCCATACGCTTCACCTGCCCCTCACCCAATGTGCATTGTGTATCTCTAAAATATCTAAATCGCCGTTATTTTTTTACATAGTTCATTTACATACGCGCCTCAATATACAATATACATTAAAACATTTGCACGTCTGTGTGTGCGTGTGTGTGTGTGCGTGTGTGTGTAAATGAGTCAGCTTATGTACTGTGAACCCTTTTTATTTGGCGTAATGAACGCGATTTGCCCCACACCGCTGTTGTGTTTACCCTAAACATAAAAACAAAAAAAAAACCAAAGTAGAAAAGCATAAAAGGACAAAGGCGCGGCGGGGGAGGAGGAGTTGTAGAAGCGGCCAGAATAATGACGAAGTTATACGCATCACTTGCCGGTGGATGCTCAATACGTGTTTGCACATGTGTGTGTGTGTGTGTGTGTGTGTGTTGCAAAACAAAGCATAAGCATAAGCATGGCAACGTCAATGCCAAATAATATTTTAACTAGCGAAAAAAGCATTGCATACTTTAAGGCGTCATGTGTTCATACGTACATGATTACATATATAAAGTTCATATCTAAACATGCAAACACACACAGTTGCATTCATTAACGTTGTAGGTGTTGTTGTTGTTGTTGCTGTGTTGTTGTTGTTGCATTTATAGAGGGTTGAACACAAGTAGAGTCACGTCATCATTAGAGCAAAGTAATTGCCCCTACTTCACATCACATCATCTCCTCACAGCACAGCACATCTCTGCATGCGACACAGACTGCTTACTACAATGCTGACGCTGACGTCAACGTCGCTGTCGGCGTCGGCGTCGAAGTCGATTGACACACCTAAGCAGCGCGTTGCATCGCCCACAACGCCTTGCAACTAAACACTTGCCGCTGTTTGTACTTATGTATGTGCATGTATGGGTGTGTGTGTGTGTGTGTGTTGTTGCAGCCCTTGTGCGACACCTTGACGCATGCAACAAAGTACAAAAGAATAAACGCGTCGTCGTTGTATTTTAGTGTTATACAAATTTTTATTTTTTTTTTTTTTATTCTTTTTGTTTTTGGATTTTCGTTTTTCATTTTACATTTTGTTTGTGGCATGAGTGGCATGATATAAGTGTTTAGTCTCTGTCTGGCATTTTTTGTCTTCGGCTGCTGTGTGTGTGTGTGTGTGTGTGTGTGTGTGTGTGCACTTAGAAGCCGAATTGTAATTAAAAAATATATGTGCATAGTATACCCATGCGTGCGTGTGTGTGCGTGTGTGTCTGCTGTCTGTTTTTAGGGTCACAAAAAAGGTCTGAGTTTGGTTAAACCAAACAAACAACAACAACAACAACAACGACGATAAAAGGAAGGAAATGTTATTCAATGCAGTTGCTTTTTTTATTTTGCCGCACAACTGTAAACATTTCTAAGCGTATTCATTAAGTCCGACGCATGCCAAATGCGCTACAAACATGTCAACAACAAAACAGCATTGCAACAACAACAATAAATCATCAACAAACTATAAGTTTCGCTTGCCTAATTGTGAGGCAATTTGTGTGCTTTGTAAATTATTAGAAAGCAAGCGGCTTTGACATGTGTAGCGCAGCCAAAAGTCGCAAAAACTTAAACGGTGCGCTTTTTTTCACGGTTGTTTTTTTTTCTTCCATTTTTTCTATGTATTTGTGTGTGTGTGTGTGCGTTTGTAATTTTGGGTCTAAGTTGACAGCAGACAAATAAAAAATACAAAATAGTCGCATTAGTTGTCTATAACAACACACACACACACACACACACACATGCTCAGTAATAAGTTTGCAATTTTGCTTCACCATTTTTCTGCCACGTTTGACTTCACTTGCCTTGACGACGGCAAATAATATGTTGCAAGCATGGCAAAAAATGTCTCATGCACACCTCAACTCAACGCAAGCCGTCGCAACTCACTCACTCACTCACTCATGCACTCACTCACTCATGCACTCATTCACTCATTCGCTCAGTCATTCACTTAGTTGGCGTAAAGTTGCTGCCATGCTGCTTATTAATAATGAAAAATAAATGAGGAACAAAGTAACAGCATGCCTGCGCTATTCAAATACAGTCGTGCCACACACACACACACACAAACACAGACAGAGAGACAGACACACAGTGCAAACAACATGGCGACAAAAACTTGTATTACTCAAACAAAAAGCAACAAAAAAATAAATCAAAAACCAGCAAAGCTAATCGGCGCCGTTGACTGCCGCTCCGTCTGTCCGTTCGTTCGTCCGTCTGTCGGTCGATTGGTCTCGGCCGGCCGCCTTCAAGTCTATGCTGATTATGTGACACATGCACAAGTGCCAACGTCAATACACTAGAAAAACAAAAGCATAAAAAAGATATTTCCATAAAAATCAAAAAAACAAAGCAGAGCAAAGCAAAGAAAGAAGGCACAAAGCGTTCACTTCATTTCACTTTTGTGCGCCGTGCAGCCGACGGAACGGAACCAAGACCCCATTAAGCCACACACACACACTCCCACACACCCACACACAGACACTTAGACAAGCGTCTTTAAGCAAATACTTCTGCGTATTACTTATGTGCATGGAAGTCTGTCTGTCAGTCAGTCCATTGGTCCTTGCGCCGTGCCATGCAACGTGCCTCGCCGTAACAACTCATGTTCATTATGTGAAATTCACTCCCGCTTGGCACTCAAGCACACCTCACCGCACGCCTTCGCAGCCTCAATGACGTCGTCTTTCATTGTCATCAATGTTGGTTGGTTCGTTTGTCTTATCTTTGTGCAACGAACAAATGTCTGAACATGCTTTTGTTGAGCAGTGGTGGCGTGCTGCAATCTGTTGTTGGTGTGTCAAGACATGTGATGTGTGTGCTATGCATGTGTGTGTGTGTGTGTGTGTGCTTTTCATAAGCAGCCTATTTTCTAGACACATTCATTGGCATTGTCTTCTTTCGCTTTCAATGTGCGACCGAATGCTTACTCATGCATTTGTTATGCTTAGTTTTCACTCACTCCCTCCCCCACCCACTCCCTCACTCAGCCAGTCAGTCAGTCACAGCTTGAGCTCGGAACCTTGTCTTACTGCAACCCTTGCAGTTTGCATAACTTAACCCCTAAAACTGTCCCACACACCATTCGCCGCCACCTCTTACAAGCTCTGCTGTACTGCGCTCTACTGCGCAGTACTGCGCTGTGCTATTGGTGTGGCAAGCACTTTTATGTGAAGTGTGTTTTATGGAATTGCGCTTTGCTTATTGCACTTTCATTTTTTCATTTTTTTTTTGCTGTTGTATTATTTGTATTTTATTTTCCCAACCGAATTTAAACATGATGTTGAATGTCAGAAACATTCATGTATATTTTGTGACATAAATGGTTTTAACCTTCCTATGACAGTTGAAATTTTATGAACTTGTATATGAACTTGCGCTTACTTGCATAAGAAGCCAACCGAAGAAGAAACGCTTGCATCATCTTCACGGCTTAGCTGAGTTCATTTAACTTAGAAGCTGTTCAGTTATAATATCCTATATATTACACAAGATACAACATAAGCGCTCGTCTACGGCCTGTGTCTGTGAGGTCATTCAACTTGCTGTCAGAATCAATATAAGAAACAATTTAAGCAAAAACTATTGTCAAGAACATGGGCTTACTTTTGAGTATGCTAGATTTTGACTAGGATCAAAGCAACACTAATCTTGGAGATCGGGAGAAAAGGAGACATCCCTGGAAAGCATAAATATAAATCATGAATATGGAATATTTTCATGACTTCTCACATAAGTTCCGACACGATGACATTAGTGTGCTTTGAGCCTCAGCAATGCAGAATATTGTTGACAGCCAGGTAAGTTTGATCCAATAAATAGGCGAGCGAATTCGGCCAGATTATAATATAATATTTAGCACAAAACGTTTACAAAAGACAAAATTTAAGATGATTGATATTCTTGGTTATCTCTTGAGCATGAGTATGTATGAGTATAATGGACCAAGTACAGGGAAATAAATTTGTTATTGTTTATTCTCAACTTCAGGCTTAATTTTGAATTTGATCTATATTCTTCGTTGGCGGTTTCTGAAGACTTCTCATTGACTCCTGCAGTTCGAGTATAAGTAGTCTATTTCTCTTTCTCACGTGCCTTAACAAAGAAAGTTAGCATGTTTGTGTAACATGCGCTAGATCAAATTATAACAGGAAATACTCATATAATATATTATATTCACTTGGTTATATCATCTATTATTTAGTTTACAT
The DNA here is from genome assembly GCA_037044515.1 of Phortica magna. Lineage (NCBI taxonomy): Eukaryota > Metazoa > Arthropoda > Insecta > Diptera > Drosophilidae > Phortica > Phortica magna. The sequence continues at coordinate 55,592 of JBAMBP010002300.1, forward strand.
AATCATGGCCATTGCTATATGAACTTCTCTCGTCTTGCTGAGCAAGAATATAATACTTCATATAGTCGGAGATGTCACCTTCTCTGCATTGCAAACTGCCTGACAAAGTTGATATACTCTTTTTCCATGAATATAAAAAAAATATTAAACCAGAAGCGAAACACTTCAGAAAGAAACAACCCTGAAAACTTTATGTTCTTGTTTTGTAAAGTTTTTTTTTCTCTTTTTTTTTTTTACTTGTTTGCTTGCAGTAATTTTAATGAATTTTTAAACATTTGCGATTTACTTTTGCTTGCATTGAAAAGAAAAAGTGAAATTCACCAAAGAGTTCTTGTAATGAGCGAAGCAGAAGAAGAAGCAGCACAAGAAGCAGAAACATTGAAGAGGTTTCATGCTTCCTGAATGCAGGCAAAGGCACAAAGCGGGACACCACTAGTCTTGCTTAGGACTACAAGTGCATCAGCACTTACACACACACACACACACACACACACAGTGTCACATGTACGCGACTTGTGAATAGAAGTTAAACAAAGCAAAAAAAAAGAGTGAAAAAAAAGGGGTAAAAAATAAACTTGCATAAGGTTAAATTGCACAGAAATCACGCTCCCCACATTCTCAAGCACTTAACACGACGGCGACATGCACTTGAGCTGCACAAAAGCGTGCACACACACACACACACATACACACACAAGTACGCACACACGCACACACGCAGTGCAGTAGTGACAAAACACACATTGAGAGGGGCGCCGCATAGAGCACACGTGCATGAGAAACTGTTAGATGTGCTAAGCAAGCAGACATGCAGACGTCCGACAGACGGACGGACAGATTGGCAGACTATGCGCGTCGTGATGCTAGACAGACACGAGACGTTGCTGCGCGCCAGTGAGAGTTGCGCCTTATTATGCTATTTTTTTTCCAATTGAGTGTAGAAGTGTCTGCGTCGACGATGACGATGACGACGTCACCCGCGGCAACGCTTAGTGCATTAGAGCGTCGACTGTGGCAGCAACGTAGACGCCGACGCTGACGTTGCTGCAAGCGTGTTTTGCTAAGCCTCATGAGCGAAAGTGCAGCTGCAGGTGCAGGACTTGCAGTCAGGCTTCAGTTCAGCTCAGTTCAGTTCAGTTGGGCTGCGAAAAGGGGGCCAAGCTCGAAGAGTGAGAGTAAAGGATGCGACAGCGTGTAACAGGATATGCTGCTCTTAATACAAACGAAATGAAAGTGAAACAACAAACGACTATGACGACGACGACGACAATGATGATGATAATGAGGGTGACTGTAAATCTCAGCTAAGGTGCTGCGTACTTGAACGTGCTGCCGCAAGTGTGAGGGTCACAGACTGCGCCTGGCATGAGCGCACTTTCTACACTATTTGAAAGTTGAAATGCGAATATGCATGAGCCATGTGATGATGTTGTTACGTTGACGCCCCCACAGTGTGCAATAATGATGACGCTGGCGCTGAGGCTGACGCAGAGGCTGATGATGACGATGATTATTTGAAAACGCGTCTTGCATTTTGGGGTCGCCACTGGGCCGAAGGAAGTTTGGCGAGGCATGCATAACATTTGCAGACAACTTGATGCCCTTGGCAGGAGCATGTTAGTGGCCGCGTGCAAGTGCCTGATATAAGGATAAATGCCTGCCTCACTGCACGCCACAATGCCTCAATGCACAACCGAATGAACGAACGAACGAATGAATGAATGAATGGTGGTGAACGGTTACGCTCAGTCCTCATAACTAAAGCGATTGTTTGCGATTGTCAGCACAGTTTGGGGGCCATTGCAAGTGGTTGCATGTCTGACAGACGGACGGAGAGACGGACAGACAACTCGTCTCTGCAAACAGTGAAATCAGTCAAAGATGATTGCCAACGAAAGAAAAAGTTGAACTTTCGAAATGCATGAAAGCTCAGCAATCTTAAAGTGCGCCGAGGCATGAGCATAGACCACTTGAGGTCGGTCGGTCGGTCGGTCGATTGGTTGGTTGGTTGTCTTGCCATCGTAACTGTACCATTTCAAGATCGCGTGCGTCTTTTATTAACAAATGAAAATCGTTGATGAATTTTCCGAACTTCGAATTTCCGAAGTTGTTTTTTTTATTTCTTTTTTCTTTTTTCTGTTTTATGGAACACATAATTTGACTGCAACAAAGTGGGGGTTTTAGAGACCAATCAAAATTCGATTAGATAGGGAAATGTGTGTTGCCCTGCGCTTAGCCACGTTCCGTTGCCCGTTTACGGTTACGATGCGCCTGGCCAAATTGTAAAACTTGAAATAAAACGCCAGCCGACACGCACTAATGTCCTTTATGGCAGCAGCAATGCGCTTTGAGCTGTGCGCGTACTTAAAATTGTTGCCACTTTGCTGCAAACGTGGTCAACATCATGAGCATGAAGGAGGCGCGGTGTGCGGCAATGTTGGCGTATTTTTGATGATTGTTCCTGTTGTCGGTGTTGTTGTTGTTGTTGGTGTTGTTGGTCCTGGGCTCATGTGCGGCTGTTGTGTTATAACTTTTTATTCCTTGCTTTGTTTAGAAAATAAATGTGCACGCGCAAATTTTGTGCATTGACATGAAGGTTAGAGAGAGCAGAAGACAAGTGTGTGTGTGTGCGACAGAGACACATGTGTGTGTGTGTTTAGTTTTGCCGTTGGTTTGGGGCACAATGGGGTTGTTAGTGCGTCGGGAGGCATTCATTGCTGCTGCTGCTGTTGATGCTCTGACTGTGCTCATGTCGTTGGGGTTGTTAAATTTTAATGTGCCCATATCGATATCGATATGCGTGCCTGGCAAATCTATAAAATAAAAACTCGCACACCGCGTTACGTGTCAAAGTGAGCCGCCACCGCCACCGCCACCCCCAACCCACCTTCTTGTACTTTAGTGTTTTGTGTTCTGTGTTCTGTTGCTACACTTTGTTCGAAATCGGCAACGCGATAAGCATGCACAGCGCAATTGTTATTGTTATAGCTTAGAAAGACGCGCTGTGCTGCATGCCACACTCACACGCACACACACACACAGACATAGTTGGCAGTGCTAAAAGGTAGCAGCTGCACGTCGTTTCTACACCCACGCCGTGGTTACTGTTCTTTCTACCCCCGCTATGAGGACACCTATGAATATCTCATGAGCCGAAAATTCGCGCATCTGTACGCTTTTCTTGTTCTTTCTGCGGTTGTTGTTGTTGTTGTTGCGTCAATTTGCATATACACACACGCGCTCACGCATTTGCTATGCGATTTCTAATCAATAGTTGAACAACTTGGCAAGCCCGCTTTTTGATAGAGTCGTCATTGGCGTTTGTCACTCGCCAATAAAATAAGTGCGAATCAATTGCCATGGCTGATTTTGGAATTCAGCGCTGATATACTTAATTGTGCCCCGCACACTCACACACTAAGCCCGTCTTACTTGTCTACCACTAATTCGCAAGGGACCTGAAAATCGCCTTCTTATATTCAAATTACTTACATTGAAATTGAGATTTTCTATCACACTGAGAATTGGCAACACATTAGTTTATATTTTGCTATTCACCTTCAAACAGTTTCGAAAGAACAGTTGACGAAAAAATTCATGCCAGCGCAAATAATTCCTTATCATTGATCACATCCTTATAAATTAGCATTAGCACTTGCCCCACATCAACTCGCATCGAAGCCTCTGCATCGGCAAACTCTTGGTTTGTTGCTTCCTCAATGGTTCAGATATGAAAGGATTCCTACCATGGCGGTTATTTTTATTATTTTAAATAGTTGTTTTTTCTAAATGATTGGAGAGCTTCTTTCTATGCACAATATTCAATTCTTTGCAACATAATAAATCAGTGAAATCTAATCAAACACAACTCCCATATTGTCTAGTGGTTAGGATATCCGGCTCTCACCCGGAAGGCCCGGGTTCAATTCCCGGTATGGGAACTTTTATCTAGTCCTTATCAATTTCTTTTTTTTTTGCCACGCCACCCACTACTTTCAGCCATTTTCTGATAATTTATTTATAAATTTCTTCTAAAAAAACTTTTTAAACACATTGTTTTGAGGTTATAATTTTATGTGGCATGTTATAGCTTTGAGCTGAAAATAAGTACTTATCCAAGGACGAAAAAAGCTTTTTAAGCTTTTATAAACCATAAACACGCTGGAAAGCCTTTGAAGTTTAAAGTATATTTGCCAACTACCAATAAGAAGTTTATTTCTATTTTTTCACAACCAATTTATTCTAGCACAAGCCCAAAACAGTCAATTTAGTCATCATCCTTGAACTTCAGGCAATTTCTCATGCATGATAAAGCTGTAGATACAGAGACAGCAGGCTACTGATTGATATCCATACTCATTGATAACGCTGCTCATCATTCCATTTTGCTGTTACCATCGCATGACCATACTCACGCTCATGACCATACTTATGCCCATGATTATACTCATGCCCATGACTACATTCATGCTCATGACCAATGGCTTGCCGAAATGTTGGTAAGGAAGAGCACAGCCGATTGACGAAACGTTCCGCACTGCCATATCTTTATCATTTAGGTTCTTCACCCATTTATTATTTTCTTCAGATTCTTAGCGAGGCTTTTGCAAAATGGTAAGGCAGTTCTGTTATTGTTACAATAGAGAGTCTGGAATAGCGCAAGTTAGAACCAAAATGTTGCCTAGTTTGACTTAGTAATGTAGATTTTAAGGCTGTGAGAGTGCGACCGTAAATGAAGAACATAACCCAAAGAACATGACCAACGCATTAGCACTGTTGATAACGCAGTGTGTTTGAGTTACCTTTTTGCATAGAAACACAGTTTTGGTTTTGAAGTTTGAAAAAAAAATCGCTTGCGTATTTTGTTTATTCTTTGTGCAAATTGACAACGTTGATTGCATTCTATTTGTTAAAGGAGAGACTAATTAATCGATGCTCATTTTAAATAAGATACTTTTACTGCCTTATAAGCTTAAATATTAGTAAATTAGCATTATTTTTTATTACTTTTCATACATTTTGATTGAGTTTTATGCATTATTAATACTATTTGCCTTACTTCGTTTGCTTTTTTTTTATGCTCATAAATGTAGACTAATTTCAATACTATTTTTTTTTTGTTTTCTCATTTTCTTGTAGTGTGTTTTACTTTTGATTGTTGATGTTTAATATTTGTTTTACTTTGTTGCGTGAATCAAAAATTTTCTATATTTTATTGTTATAATAAATAAAAATTAAGAAATTGTATCTGTAATTTCTGTAAATAATGTTAAAATCTAAACAAAAAATTCATACACAATAACAATACATTTTTTTTTTATAATTTAATAAATATGCTTGGAAGAAAAAAAAAATTAAACGAAGAGAAAATGGAAAATTATACAACAAAATAAATAAATGCAATTAGTAAATCAACTTAAATGTGTTTTTGAGTTTGTGTTTTAGTTATGTCTGTAAATACACTTAAATGAAACCTAAATGAGAAATCATACTAAACATATTCGCAACATGTGTGTGTGTGTTTGTGTATACATTTTGCATTAAACTCATTGCTGTCAATTTAGCTCACCATGCCCTATGTTACATAGGTTGACTTTACACATACGCCAGTTTAGAGTTGTGATGCGCTAAATTGTCATATGTGCTGTGCGCTTGTACGGAACATAGGAGTGCCTAATATTAGGAGTAATGGAATATGATGAGCTAAATTGACATCAATGATAAAATTAGATTTGATGCTTCTTCTTTTCACTTTCATTCATTCATATATTTCTTGTATGTGTTTCACTTCTTTCTTTCTTTCTTTTCTTTTTTTTTTTTTTGTATTTATTATTTCATTATTATTATAAATATTCTTTTGTTTTTTTTTTAATTTTACAGATATTTTAAAACGCTTGTTTCTTAAATAATATCGCAAATCGCCTTATCGCTCAGAGAGTTGAAGAAGAAGAAGAACAATGTGAGTACACAAAAACTAATAAACAAAAAAAAAAAAAGCATTTATCTTTCTTAATTGTTAAAATCGTCAGTTAGATTAAAATTAGTTATTATTATTATTATAATTATTATTATTAGATTGACACTGTTTGGCTCCAGCGTGCGCATTTGGGCTTGATGTGTGGATGTGTGCGCGGTTGTATGACAAGGGGTGCATGTGTTGATGGATGGGCGCTGCGGGCATGGTTGTTGTTAGTTTAAGCACAATTTCGCGCACGCCGCTGGAAACGTTTCATGCGTCGATACCATTCATCCTTCCACTCAATGACAATCGAACGCGGTCCAATGCCCAAATAGCCGGGCGGTGCCTCAGAGTCCTTGCCCAGAATCAAATACGATCTATTTTATTAGAAGAATAGTTTATATTTTAAGGTTTTTGTTGACTCTTCTTGGTTGGTTTATTTGAACTTACTTGTTTACTTTGATTTTGGGACAACGACACTCTAGATTCTTAAGCGGTATGATCCAAGTCATAGGACCGCGTTTTAGGATTGTATTCGTTGCTGCGTACTCGAGCGGCGTACGCTTGAATATCGCCTGTATTTGTATAACGAATTTCGCTGTCGTCTCCTCGTCTTCGCTGCTTGGGTAATCGTCCGCTGTTGTTGTTGCCGTGTCCATTGCTGACTTTAATGCCGCCGCTACCGCCACCGGCACGCCGTGCTGGGCCACTTCGTACTCGACCTCCGCCGAATTGGTTGGATAGCCGCGCCGACGTTGCTGATATTGGTACTGATACTGGTTGCGATTGCGATTGCGATTGCGATAGTAGCTGCTGGGACTGTTGTACATAGACTCCGCGCTGGCGCTGCCGCTCGCCTCGGTACTCGTTTCGCGTCCAATCACCTTCGCCATTATTGCTAAATGACAAGTTTTCAATTATTTGATTATACTTGACTTGCTTTCAATTACTTACCGTAGTCTCTTTTGCAAAACTTGTTGAGATTCAACCTTTTTGTGCTTATTTTGCATTTTTCGCATTCTGTGACAAAAAACAAAATCACAATTGTTATTAATATGATTTATCAGAGTGTAAGTATACGGTTGAAAACCCTTTCCCATGTGCTCAAATCTGTAGTTCGGTTTTACCGAAGCTTATATCGAACTGCTCTATAAAGAACTGCCATATATGAAATTCTAGCCACAACGAATGAATTCGTATTACTATAATGTTATAAAGAATATCTCTTATACATTCGAACGAGTTCTGTCAATTGGATCTTGAGATATATTGAGATAGTGTACAAGAAACGTATTTGTGCATAGAACAAATATTATTTTCTATAGAACGAAATGATTTTTCAGATTCCATGCAAATTTTATAGTTCTTACTGATATGAAATTTCGTAGTCTTTGAGTTGACAGTTTATGATAAATAGCAAACGTATTATTATCTATGCTCATTTCGTATGAGTGAACATTTTTCGTTTCTTATTAAAATTGTTTATTTTTAGAATCAAAGAACATTTTTTTTGCCGCTAAACATTTCAACACGTTATAATAAACATGACGTTTGAGGCATTAAACAAAAAAAAAACATATAATTAAATACGGTTCAACGGACAGACGAATGCTCATATTTATGTATCTAAAATCGCACGCAACGAAACTGTTAAGTATTTTATTAAAATAATACGCATTTTGTAAATTAAAAAAACAAAACAATAATAACAAATATGAAAAACTCAAAATAATTTAAATATAAAAATAGAATAAAATGATGTGCTTATTTTGTGCTTTCCTATTGTTGTTGGTGTTGTTGTTGTTGTCGGGTGTATTCATTAAATACAAATGAATGCAATTGAAAAGTGTTTATAACGTAATAAATGGCAACGCAATTAAAATAGTCAATCGAGTGTCATTTGTCATTTTATGCCAAAATGTCTGGCAATAATTACACCAACAGCGATAACAACAACAACAGCAGCAGCAACAATAATAACAAGAACAATACAAACAAATCATAATGAACAAGAGTGTTTAACAGCGTACAAAAACAACCGCAACAACAACAACAACAACAGCAATAACAATAACAATAAAAGCAATAAAATATTTTGTATCTGTGCATCGCATCGGGGTATTTAAAACTTAATTGCAAGATTTATTTTTTAATTACCAATGCCAATTAGCACACCAGCCATGCTGCTGCTACTGCTACTGCAGATGCTGACGTTGACGCCAAATAGCGGACAGTTAGACAGACCGACAGACAGACAAGCAGGCAAGCGGACAAAAAGACAGCTAGCTAGTTGGCTAGATTGAGGGGCGGACAGCTGAACAAGTGCATTATTAACCCTGATCTATACAATAGCGCCAATGCTCGCTCACTCTTACGCCCACCCAGCCCTTTGTAACGGTCTACATTTGTATCGCCTGCCACCCATGGTCACTTTAACAATGATTAACGCACAAAGCGTCGAATTTTCGCCTTCTTTTTTTTTTGTTTACTTTTTGCTTTATAATTTATTTGTGATTTCTTTTATTTATTTATTTTTTCTGTTTCTATGCTAAAATTAGATACGTTTTGCGCTGCGCCTCTCAAACATAAGTTTCACTTTCATTAACTTATTGTATCTTTTGCTGTTGAGCATTGTAGGCATGTACTTCGCCAACAATGTCAACTGCAATTGTGCTTAGCTGAGACACGCCCCGCACCGCCTCTTCCCGCCCCGCCAGCAACAACCGTTGAGCGTGCAAAATGTGGCAATGAATTCCAGGCCAGTTTGGCTGCTGGCAACGCTCGAACAACTTGCAGGCAACAATTTTTGACTCGTTGCTCGTTGCTTGCGGTGGCATGAGGCATGAGGCACGGCACGGCACATCAACACCTTGCGCCAAATGAATCTGATAACGTACAAATTGCGCTCATTAGACAAACTCATTTTGTATCTGCCATGTAGCCATGTAGCAAGACAAGGCAGCGCTGGGTGGCCCGGCCCGGCCGAGGTTGCCGTGCCCCCGTTTGTGGTTTGTGACTCGTGTGCCTATGCCACTATTTTTAACGCCACAACTGAAATCTGGAATCGATTCAAATCGATACGAATCGAATCGCGTCGTCATGACTTGAATTGTATTGAACTGAATTGTATCTGAATTGAATTAAATTGTATCTGATCGAGGCGCATTTGTTTATAAGGCGCATAGTTGTTATTGTCTTGCTGTTGTTGTTTTGTCTTAGTGTTAGTTCGTTTGTTTCTATCTGCGATTGCTTCATTAACAAATGCTGCGCACGCACTTTATTTTCGTCCACAAGCAACAACAACAAAAAGTATCTACTGCTGATCAATCGTTCGTGCGCTCTTGCACATGTGCTTGTGTATTTAGAAACTAGCTGCCGTTGTCTAAGTGAGTCATTGTTTATTTGTGCTGTGCGCCAAACATTAAAGTGACGAATTTAAGACTTTAGCGCCTCAGATTTTAGCATATATCATCACAGTGTTGTTGCTGTTGTTGTTGTTGCCGCCGCCTTGAAAAGTGCAAAAGCGCCGCCCTCAAAATTGTTGCACGAAAATGTCAAAAGTGCATGTAAATTGTATCGGTGATGAGGGCGGTGGTGTTGAAGGCGGCCTGCGTGAGTTATCGCGGCGCACTTGAGTCGTCATCGTCAACCGACTTGATTACTCGAATGCATTCGTTCTGAGTTATGTCAAACGATCTTTTCTTTTCTTTTAGTTTACTTTGCTTTTTTTGTCGTTGCTTCTTCGATTGTCGAATACAGATTTATTGGCATGGCCTCAGCTGACGTTGAAAGAAGTCTTTCAGTGTCGCCACTTGGCTTCTTCATATTTATGGCATTCGATTTTGTTTCTGAAATTCGTATTTATGAGTTTTGAAAATTTCATTTATGCGCTTTCAAAATTGAATTCCATTTGAACGTTTTCCAATTGCATTTCGCTTAATTAAGCTTTCATTTTGCTGTCAATGATGTCGGCCAATAAATTCAATTCGTTTGTCTTAAAACAACTAATAAAATATGATTTGATTGGCTTTTTTTTCCCCCCTTCGTGCTTTCTTGTTGTCTTCGAAGCAACGAAACTAATTAGAAAATTTGTAAATGTCGCGTCACGTCTTCGTTTCATTTTAACTTTTAAGACACACTCATGTTCGACTATCGGAAAATGAAATTCATTGCTTGTAGAACACTTTTCAAAACTAATTTAATCATTTGCCGCGCATTGCAGAAAAACTTCTCACCGACGCTGACAAAAGACAAACTTTAATTGCCAATCACGCCTCATGCACGCCCAACACTTAGGCGCACGTACCCCGTTTCAATATGCAAATCTGACCAACTTTTCAATAGAATTTTTAATGAATTCAATAAGAGATCATCAAATTACGTATTCATAATTAATACACAAAAGTTTCTCACGCCCATCATTCACTCGCTGACTTGGCTGGCTTATTGGCCGCCTCATGTGCGCCAGCCACACCCACCGCCCACAAGCGTTGCTGTTGACTGCTTTAAAAGCCCACAACTGCTTAAATCTCTGCCACAATTACACACACACACACACACACACACACACACACACAGTTGCACAACTTGTTAGCCTTTTGTGCATGCCTATAAGCATGTATGTATGTATCTGTGTTTGTATGTATAAATGTATCTGCCTTAGTTTACACTGTGGCTGTTTCGGCAAAGTTTTCTTTGTCTTTGTCTTTGGCAAATATGCAAAACGTGGTGTCCGCTGTCAGCAAAGCACGCTCTTTATGCCATAGTTTGTTGTCCTTGCTGTCGTTATTTTCATCGCCACTTTACTTAACAATAGTTTTGAAGCAATTAGCAAAGCTCTAAAGTCGCTTTGTAGTCTTGTAAATGATTAAGTAACTCTCTGCATGTGCGAGCAGGCCACATATATCGCCCACTCGCTCACTCGCTCTTACACTGCATTTACTTTTCACTTGCTTTCTGCGCTGCTCATGAAAATTAAATAAACATTTTTTTTTTTTGCCATTTGCTTTTATTATAGTTTTGCTTGCCAGTTGGCAACGCTCAACTTTGCCCGATGTCTGCTGCTGGCCCTCTTATAACCCCACCACGCCCACGCCCACGCACGTTGCACGTTGCACGGCTTAAAATGATTTACACTTGCATTTTGTTGTTTGCAAGTTGGCAGCAAATATTTTTGCTTGTGCAAGTTTTACTACACTATTGTTTCTGGCTAACTTTATGTATCTCAATAAATCTTCTTATAACTTTAAGCCAAGTTAGTATTTCATGTTTGACTTATTAATTTAAAGACAACAATTTAAAGAAGCATGGAAAAATTATTAAAAAAAGAAAGAAAAAAAAACAAAGAAAAGTGTGCCACAAAAAGAACGAAACCAAAGTAGAACAAACAGAAAAAAATGAAAGGCAACACTTACTTACCACGGCCACCCTCCGCTCTGTAGGGTGCATTGCCGCCACCGTTGCCATCGCTGCCGCCATTATTGTTGTTGTTGTTGCCGTTGTGCTCATGCGGCTCCGGCGCCGTGTTCTGTGTGTCCAGCATATTGCTCATGCGTGTTGGTATCTCTGCCAGAGTAAAAGTAAAAATCATCAGCAAATGTAGAAAATAATCATCAGCAAAAAATGAAGTACTTACTGATGCAGGGCGCAATGTGCGAGCGACTCTGCTGATAGCCACGTGCACAGCGGTTGCATGTCAGGCCGGTGACGCCGTCCTTGCAGGGACATTGACCGGACGTGTGGTTGCACGTCTTGCCCGATGAGCCGATCGGATGACAGTCGCAGGCTGCAATGAGTCAATAAAGCATACAAAATGAAGTGAAAACAAAAATGGTATAAGACTTGACCAAATGGCCACGTAAGCGTTGAGTGCTTAATTGCCGCACAGCGCAAAGACACAAAAGCACAAAAGCAAACCAAATCAGCGTAGAAAAGTTAAACAAACAAACGCGCAAATAAACAAAGATACAAATTGCAACAATGATGCCAAAAGGCGGCCACTGAATGCCAACAACAAACAGCAGTTCACATCAAAGCATCTGCAACAACAGCAACAACAAATCGATGCTACTTGAGTTCTTTCATTAAGTTACCATAATGCAATGCGTTGAGTCGCCTCGATTCGATTCGAGTCGAGTTGAGTCGAGTTGACTGCGGCAGGAAAATGAAATTATCAAATGAATTGCATTGCAAAAACAAAGCAGCACATGAAAGCGGCCAACTGTGCTGCATCTGCTTATCGAAATTGGCCATGCTTGCCGCTTTTTGCTTTTGTTGTTGTTGTTGTTGTTGCTGTGCCTCTTCGGCTGGCCTTCAGTTTTGGCAACATTTATGCATGCGCGTTTATGAGCCGCAGCAAAACAAATAAAGATAACGCAACTCATATTGAACCTCCGTTTGCTCTCACACACTCGCACACACACACACACACACACACACCGACATTGGATTTGCATTCGCCTTGCATTAAATGTTGTCGATAAGCCGCACTCATTGCAACAATGCAACGCGCGCTCTGTCATTATCACTTCCCCTTCGCTCGCTCTCTCCCTCTTCGCCACGTAGTCCTCAAGTGGCATCGCCGTCATTGCCTTTGCCACAGCGCAGCGCATGTTACTTGACACCAAATGGAGTGCACGTCGTTGCATGTTTGCGCCATGAAAGTTCATTATTGTTCAATTGCAAGTGTGAATCTTATTGCACTTCACCATCCGCCATACGCGCCTTTGGTTTGGTTGGGCGATACTCGCCTCTGTCAGCGACACGACCTTTTACAACACGTGCGTGCCGACATAAAAAGACCGTAGAGACGCAGAATAGTCTTCTTGTTCCGCTTAAGTGTTATGACCTTCGGCAACGATTTACAATGACAACTTTTTCCTGCGCCTTTCCTACGCTTCACTATTTATGTTTATATCATAAAAAGCAAGATACATCGGTTTGTTTTTTAATTGCAGCGCAGTCTGAAGCGCTTTTAATGCTTGGAACCCAATTGGAATTTTGGAAAAAATCCTTTTTTTTTGCATTTATCCGAAATGGCATATTTCAAAAGTATTCACTGAGAATTTTACACAAATCCAACTATTTGCTTTTGGAAATGTTTAGATCAAAACTTTCTCGAAACCATGTTCTTGAAGTCGTTGGTCGATATAACTTGAAAATGTTTTCTTTTATTATATATATAATTATTCTGCGGATGCATCCGAAGCATCCGATTGATCCCACTTATTTTTTCTTGGATTCCACGCAAATTTATTATATCGCCCATATTGCTCAATATTAAGTTCTAAAAAATATATAATATATTTTTGCAATACATAAATGGGATGTGGTGTAACATTTGTTGTTAATTATTTTCATGTGTGTCCCAAAACAAAACTCAAAATTAAACCCAAATGGGTCCAATCGCATAACGGTTTAAAGGCCGTCAGTTTAAACAGACCGCTCACTAAACGCCGCCGACAAGCGTTCAGCTTAGCTCAGCACAGCTCAGCTGTGTAGAGATACAAAGTAAGTTTCACTAAAAGCTACTCGAAGGTTCTTAGCTAAAAGGAAAAAAAGAAATCGTGTCAACGGCGCTTTTCATTTACAACTCGCGCTCTATAAAACACAGACTTTGTAGACAAGTGTTGTCGACTGTTTGACACACGGCCTGAGCATGCCAACGTGTGCGTGTGTGTGTGTGTGTGTGTGTAATTGAAGTTGACGCCATCGGTGTGAGGTTCGAGTTAAGCCGCTTTTTTGGCCAAATTTAAGTGGATTTGTGTGCAATTTGTTTTTGTTGTATTCTTCTTCTTCGCGTAATCTGCTTGAAGCATGCTTAGCACAGCCACAATAATTGTTTTTCGCTTTTTATTAGATTTAAAAAATGATTTTAGTCTTCAACTTTTGAGTCATGTTAGTATCTTCTTTTATTGCGCCAATTTTGAACTTTAATTTTAATTTGGCATACTTCCATTTTTTCTTGTTGTTGTTGCATCGCTTTTGCCTTCAGCTTGGCTTGTCGCTTGTTGCATGTCACAACGCTTGACAGTTGTAATCGAAGGCGTTCGCACAGCGCTCAGATTGCAACTTGCCATGCCACAAAGCAAAACAAAGCAAAGCATTTTAAATGCAATCTTTTTGAAGCAACAAAAAAAAAATGCGAAAAAAATATGAAAATAATAATAAATTTAAATAAAAATGCGTAAATTGCATGCAACACCGCGAGGACACGTGGCATATGCGCACACACACATACACACACACACACACAGACACCGCCTCACCGCTGTGCGCGTCTCCTATCTGCGGGCAAGGCAAACAAGTCGACATGACTCGCCGGTGGCAACATTTGGTAATATAATCCGATTTGCAATAAATTAAATGCGATTTATATGCGCACGGCGACACATCCGGAATACAACAACAACAACACACACACACACAGAACTTAATGATGAGCAGATAGCATGAGTACAATAATAATGCTCAATGCTGGACAACAATGACAGTACATGACAACAACAGCAACAGCAACAACAATGACAATGCCATAGGCAACACTGGAAAAAAAGCAACAAAGAAACGCTGAAAAAAAACGTGTGTGTGTGTGTGTGTGTGTATCTATGGGAAACAAGTTCATTATGTGCGTCTGTGGCATCTTTTTTCAGCATTGCATTTTCCTGACGATTTTAATTACATTTCGGTTACATTTAAAGTGCACACACACACAGACACACACACACATGCAACGGACACAGGAAAGGCGACAGTGTGTACGAACGACAGACAGGGAGACAGACTGAGGGACAGACAGGAACGTTAAACAAGTTCACTTCCGTTTTCAAGCAACTTCCGAGCTTCTTATCGCTACACAAATGTGTATGTGTGCGTGTGTGTGTGTGTGTGCGTGTATTTATGTGCTTTTAAAGTACTTATAATAATGTTGATAAAAAGTGAGAGAAAAATATATAAAAAAGAAATGTTGTTAATTTAAGCCGCCAAAGCATAAATTATATGACGAAACACGCGCCGTCTTCTGCTTCTGCTTCTGCTTCTTCTGCTGCTTCTTCCTCTTGCTTTTGTTGCCGCCTTTTGTCTGCAACTCATGCTTTGCATTATAATTAAACGCTTTAAAAGCAACAACAACAACTCAGCTCACAGATTTCTCATTCTCATGTGTGTGTGTGTGTGTGTGTGTGCAATTAACATAAACAAATTATTGCGTAACGGCAACAAAATTTGTATCTACAACTGTAACTGTATCTACGCTAACGTCAAGTTTGTCTTGTCGTATCTCACAATGACTTCATGAGCAAATTTGAATATTTCACTGTTTAACGCCGCGCATAATCGAAACTCATTTCCTCGTCGATTAAAATGTCCGAACCGGGAAAATGTTTCAACGCACATAAATCATAAATTGACTGTTGGTTGATTTGTGTTTCGAATATGTGCAGAAAATTCTGCTAAGTCAGCAAAGTTTTATAGAAAATTTAATTAACTTTGACTATGAAAATTCATTTCAAACGAGCAACAGACAGACCCAATAGGAACTTTCAGGCCTGCAAAATGGCCTTCTACATGCCTTATATGTAAGCACTTTCGATGCTTTCGAAACCTTGCGATTCGAATGGAGTTTGCCATATGCGAAGTCGTGGTTTCCATGTTAGTGCCCTTACATGCTGCTTTCAAAAAGAAGGCGCACGATATGATGGTCTATCATACAAAGGTAGCGAGCAGCAAGTACATTGTCCTTACACATGCCCTAAAAAAAACCCAAAAAATCGGTGCCCATTGCGCTTGAAAAGAAGGCGTTTCCAAAGCGCTTTTTTGACAGTATTTCCTATTTTCCTCATAAAAAGTTTTGCCGTTTTGAAAAGCCTCATTCGTTAAGCTGCTTCTATTTTTCCTTCCGGGGTGTCTTTGTGCGCCTCTGTGTGTGTGTGTGAATGCCAACTCAGTCGTGCGTATAATTGCATGTATCACACACACAGATACACGCACATACAAATAAACAATTTCAGAGGCGTCGACAAATGTCGGCGTTTACAATTAAATGAACCCGTAACTAAATATGCTAAATTAAAAGCTATAAAATCAGAAAGTCACGTGCAAAATGTTACACCGACGAGCAATAATAATAATAATAATACAAACTACCAAACAACCACCCACAAGCACACACACACACACACACACACATGCATACAGAATAAGCTCAAGCAAGTCTGGCAAGAACTTGTGTCTGAGCATCTTCGCTTTGTTGCATGTGAATTTTTAGTGGCTGTGAATCGCAGCCGTTGCAAAGTCAGCCAACACACGTTGCTTAGGCTTAGGCTTTGGGGGGTCGCGAGGGGCAAAAAGCAAGCAAAAAAACCCATTAACATAATCTGGCAAAGTGTGTTAAATGCAGAAAAAAAAACAGCAACGTGGTAGAACCTCATAGAAGTAAACGCAACTAAGATGAGCACGGCTACACCTCAAGGCAAGACGTTTGGGCGCGGGGGGGATGGCAGGCCATCTTATTAGAATTTAATATAACACAGGGTCGAGCAGCGAGTTGACTAAATGAATGAATGGCTGAAGGTTGCTTGCTTGGTTGGTTGGGCGGTTGGGCGGTCTGGGGTGCTTGGGGTTGGGGTTGGGTTGAGAAGACAGCAAGTTGCGCCTTGATACGCGTGTAATGCTGGCTAAGGGCAACAGTCATGTCGGGGTGATGTATAAGCTCGCTGCCTTACTAGTTTACGGTTTACTGCTTCATGTTATTTCTGTTGTTGTTGTTGTTGTTTTACTTATACATACACATACGCAAGTTATATGTGCACACATCTTCAAGTTAATTGAATTCAAGTTAAAATGCATTTATCATGCCAAAAGCGGTTCAACGAAATGTCAACGTCCGCTGAAGGCGCACAGGGAAGGTGAAAAGAGCAAACAACATGCTGTTGTTGTTGTTGTTGTTGTTGCGCTAAGAGTTTCAAATTGATGTACAAGTCGTGCACTCGGCAGGCGGAGGGTTGCAGTCGCTGATGCTCATGCTGATGCTCATGCTAATGTTGCTGCCGCCGCTGCACGAACTCATGCAGAAATTGTTATTAGAGTAACAAATTCCGAACGCATGTCGCTCAGCTTATTGACAATTTCTTGACGGCATGTGGCGGTGCAGTGTGTGGGGGGGCAGGGGCAATGTTAAATGGCAAATGCTGGCAAGTGTCTGTGCGTATATGTGCAAGCAAAATATTTAATAAGCTTGGCCAAAAGCCAATAAACATTTATGCCATTTTGCATTCAATAACTTATGACTTCGGCATGTGTGTATGTGTGTGTGTGTGTGCGTGTGTGTGCTTGGCAAATTAGTTAAGTTTAATTTATTAATGCAGTTGCAAGTTTGCTTGCCTAAAGACTTCTCACATAAGTTTTGCCAAAGAAAATTCAATAAAATATTCAAAGTAAAATGCTATTTTATAATTATGCTTGCATGGCAGTGTTGAGCAGTGTTCTATTACACACACACCAGCACACACAAAGTCACACAGACAGACAAGCGAGAAGCCGCGCATGAAAGCGTGAACAATTCATGGCGCGCATTTTGTGTTGCATACTTTGTGGCGCGAAGTTTTTTCTCTTGCTGAAAGCAGCCAAGCAAATGATGAGCAAATGCTGCGCTGGCTGCGTGCTTAGCGAAATATATGTTGGCGGTGGCATTTTGAATGCCTTTGGCGAAGCGTGTTGCGTGCGTGTCTAACACGCCGAGCGGTGGCAAAACGCAGATTTGCGGCCACGCTCGCAGGCCAACACATTGCACGCATTTCTTAGCGTTGTCGTTGTTGTTATTGTTGCAGCTGATCGTGTGCTGCGTGGGCCAGACAAGTGAAGCATGCAAGATGGCATAACTTTATGACTTTAAAGGCCGAAAACTCATCTTTCAACGCTAACAAAATCGTAAAATGTTTCGCTTTGTTGTTGTTGTGCTTAACTGATTTATTGACTGCACTCAGTCAGAGTTTAATAGCGTCTTCGCTTCGTTTTTTTTTTGTTGTATTAATTAATGAGTCAGCGGTGGGTTGGCAGCGCCCTTAATCATCGCACATATCGCATCGCATTTGAACGAGAGACGACCTCAATTTTTGGCCCTTTTGTTCCAGCGATGATGATGATGATGACGATGACTCTACTCGGTTGCTCTACTTTGCTTGCGCAGGTGTGATTTTTTCTTAAGTTTCTGTTTGAAGCAATCAACTTTTAACGCGGCATTAATTAATTGCCTTTATTTGGTTTCCTTTGAAAATTGCATGAATCTCAGCTAATAATAACAAACAATGCGCGCAGACAGACGGACAGACAGACGGACAGACAAGCAATCTGTTCATTTCATGTTCATCTTCATCTTCATTGCAGCTCATTTGAATGTTCTGTTGTGGCAGCTGCACTTCTTCTTCTTCTGCTGCGTCTTTTTTATTGTCATAATTTTATTTTCGGTTTTATTTAACACTAAGCGCTTTTAATTTGCGCCAACAACAACAAAAACAACAAATAACACTTCTTGCCGCTGTAATTTGTTAAATGTGCGAAACGCTCATAAAAAATCCAACAAAAACGGTGACTTGAATCGACACTTTTGTTGTTGTTGTTTTGTTGTTGTTGTTGCTTTTGCTGATAAACAAATAAGCATTTTGTAAGAATTTACACGCTTTTTTGGCTGCAGATACTTTTTTGCGTTATTTTAAGAAACGCCAAAGTAATTTCATTGCTTCGCACATTTTGAAATTGATTGCCCCTCGCGTGCATAAATCAAATCAGCGTGAAAGGGGGCGAGCAGATGCTTTTGCGCTGATTAGCAAATCAAGTCAACTTTTTCGTTACATTGAAACTTGTTTCTCAGCCACAAATCAAAAATGCGCGCAAAGACAATAAACAATTGCACGATGCATCTTGTTGATGTTGTTGTTGTTGTTGTAGTGCTTAAATGCGGCGCTTAAATATTTATAAGATTTCCGGCGCGCATTTTTCGCTTTTTGAACAAAACCGTCTTTGTTCGTTTAAAAAAAAAAAACGAAGAAGAAAATCGAAAACAATAACAAAAATAAAATCAAAAATTCATTTACGACACTTTTGCTGAAATGATATTTATTTTGTGGTTGTTGTTGTTGTTGTTGGTGTGTTTTATTGCGCTGAAATTAATTAAAAATCGATAAGATTTTGATTGCTGTGGCAGTGATTCGCATCGCATTGAAGTCTTGTGACTTGTTTTCTGGCATTTGAATATTTTATTATGCATGAAGTGAATGCAACAACAACAACAACAACAACAACAACAAATCTCATCTGGAGCTTGAATCAAATCAAATTTGTGTAATATTAACTGAATCAGAGAGCCACAATAAGCCACATAACTCAGCAGCTTAAGCAGCATGCCGCATGTCCGCTGTCCGTTGTCCCATGCCATTGTGGCATAATTTATGGCCAACTGTCGCAATGCCACCACCACCCCCCGGCGCATGTAATCACGTGTAACGGTCAACGGCAATAATTAGCCAAGCTTTGTGATCGATGTCGCATCGCCGTTGACAAGAAATGCCGCACAGGCGTTGATTCATGCACTCACTCATGCTGTAAGCGGACGGACGGACATTCATACATGTAACCTCAATACGCCAAAAGCCATAAATTCAATAAGTTTGAATCATCCAAAATTTGGTTTTGGTTGCCCTTTTTTTTTGCGGAATACAAACAACAATAAAATCAACAAGTCTGCGTGGGCGTCAAAAATTCACTTTAAACGCCAAAAAGCACAACCGAAGATTTCTACTTAGAATAATAATAATTCTTGACGCACTCAAATCAATCTCAAAGTAAGACAATTTCCTGCTCAACACTAAAACAAACACAACAACAGCAACAGCAAAGGAAGGCGAAATTGTTTGTGTTTAATGCGAAATTTTTCCAACTCATTAACGCTCAAATCTTCAGTTTACACACGAAGCGAAGAAGAGTCATTAAATTTACTAAAAGCGCAAGAAAATTTATAAAAAAAAATGAAAAGTGAAAAAATTGTTTATAATTATTAAGTTTGTTTATGCAATTTGTTGAAGCAACACACGAATGCCCTCAGTCACCTCTCAGTCACCCCTCAGCAACCTCTCAGTCACCCCTCAGGCACACCTCAGCCTCACTCAACCACCTTCAGCTGCCGAGCGGCGCAAAGAAGTAAAAGCCACGAGAAGGTGTGTTGTTTGAGGCAAGGCAAGGGCAAGTGGCTGGACAGGGGCGTGGCATGGGTGAAAGGCATGGCGGTTTGCAATTCTTGAAAGTTTTATCAGCGCAATAAATACAAAAAGTTGAGCAGCAAAAAAAATAAACCGAGCAAAAAAAAAGCGGAAAATTCTAATGAAAATGAAAATGTGTTCGCCGCTGCCGCTGCCACTGCCACATGCTGCCGCTGCCGGCCGAGATTTAATTAATGTATTTTGGTATTTGTTGCCAAAAAGGCAATTCGGCAATTCGGCAATTTTGGCGTTTTTAGTTTGCGTCTTGTTTATTTATTTGCAATGCGCGCACAAACATTTTGTAATTCATGCGGCAATTAAATGTGGCAGCAGCGAACTGAAAAGCGACTGACGTCAGTCGACCATAGGCGAGCGCACAGCCTCTGCTGAGTTGTGAGGGACCGGTGTGGTGTTGTTTCAGCAAATGTTTTACTTAATGCGTGGCAAGAAAAAAAAAAATGAAAATTGCAAATCGACAAATGAAAAATTTATTGCTCATTTATTTACATTTATAGTACTTTTTCTTTCATTTTTCGTGGCAAATTTTTAAGTGAAATTCAAATCAGAATCGTTTCCAATGAAACAAACACTTCAAGGTCAATGCAGTCGAAATGTTTCTGACATTTGATTTATGTGTTTTACAACAAACGCGGCACATGACGCACTTGAACTTTGAAACTTTGCAAATTACACTTCACTTATTACTGCAAGAATTTGAACGTTCCAGATCAACTCACACAGCAATTGTTACAGGGACAGACCATTTAGTCATTTAAAAGAGAGTCGTCACATATATCATTTATGTTGGTATGGTATTCGATAAAAATTCGTGCCGGTACAAAGTGGAGGTTCTTCAAAAAATTTTAACTGTTGGTTTGTTAGAAACTCAACGCTTCAACATGACTTCGGCGTCCCAACTTTTTTGAAGGTAATAAACTTTCACAATAGTCTTAACAATAATAGATTGCGATCCCAACTAAAGGCTCCTGCCGTATCCCTTATAAGTGCAAATCTACGAAGAAGGCTGAAAAGGGTTTATCCGAATGGTCTAATAACTTTATTTTCGCCCATAAACTTTATTTTAATAATTAATTAAACTATTCTGCCATTCATCCAACACTGTTTCTTAGCTGATTAATGTTTCCAGAATATCGAATAATAATTGTACCTTTTTGCTAATTTTATTGGATTATTAGATTTGCTTATTATTTTAGATTAGATTACTTTTATATTTATCAAAGCTCACTGTACCGATTATCATATATATTATACTATTATATAAGGTTAAATTATATATCAAAAAGTAATGCTTTACTTACGTTTGCAAACACGTCGATTGTTGAGCGGCTTGGTTGGATCGCGGTAGAAACCCTCCTTGCATTGATGACAATTGCGTCCGGTCGTCGAGTGTCGGCAATTCTGACAAATGCCGCCCGAGACACGGCCCGACAGACGGAACAACTCCATGCTGAAGCGGCACTGACGTGCATGATTGTTGCAATTGCACACTGCAATGTGAGCGAGAAAGAGAGAGAGAGAGTTAGTAGGAGACAATTGAGTTGTTGTGTGAAGATGTGTAAAAATTGATTTGCATAAAAGAATTCATAGTTTGATTTGAATTTATATTCATTGGGAAAACAAATATCATAAATCATAATTACATCTAAGAATCGAAGTCTATCGCAGTCATTTGCGCAAATGGCAATAAATCAGGAAGTGAATGTGTATGTGTATGTGAATGTGAAGCGTTAAGTAACTCAATAAGATTGAAACAGGACTCAAGAGACACAAGTCTTGCTTGGTTGTTGTTTGCTTGTTCGTTTGTCAGCCACTTGGGTGGTTTTAAGTGGTCATTGTTGTTGTTCTTGCTCTTGTTCTTGTTACTATGTATTGTACTTGTCTGACTGTCAGCAACGTAGTCAACATTATTATTGCTTAGCTGTTGTTGTTTTTGTTATTATTGCTGTCGATATTTGAGCTCATGTCTTCATTGCTTTTGACTCTTCAACGCACAACGCCCTCATAAGCCGCTCTGATGCTATCAAATGCCAACGTTGCTGATGCTTTGCTTCTACAGCTCTTTGTTCTTGATTTCCCTTGAGCCTGAATTAAGCCATAAACACATACACATACAGAGCGAGCCATGCCGACAGACGGACGGATGGACGGACGGACAGCCAGCACAGAGTGAGGTGAACTTAACGCATTTAAGATGAAAAATGCGCTCAAACATTTTTCTTTAGGCCGCAAAATTTTCAGCGCTTTCACTTGAGTATCTTTTCAAGCGCTTCTCTCTTCGCCGCGCCTGACTTTTCTAGCCGAATTTATTCTTATCAGTTGCGCGTTTGTCTGCTTGTTTTTCCTACTTTTGGCAAGCGTCAATTTTTGGCACAATTCGCAAATAGATAAGCTCATTTGTTGTTGTTGTTGTTGTTATCGGCTTTGATTTGCATTTGGTCCGAGTCTGAACCGAATTTGATTTGACAAAATACTTTGTGGATTTTGTACAAATTTATCGCTTTGTAAATTATATTTTAGCTTTGAGATTTTCAAATTCGGCAATAAATGGAAATAAATGCCTTGAGTAATCGAACGTTCAATAAATCTTTCAACTTTTGCTAACTGTGCCGTACGAGTGACAGAGAAAGCGCGCTTGAGATAGTCAGTGAGTGAGTGTGAGCGATTGGCGCGATATTTATCTTTGTGTAGTAAAGACAACAACAACAACAACGAGAACGAGAAAAAAGAAATCTTCAAAAACAAATATCAAATGATTTATTTGTATCATAATAAGAAAACCATGGTTTGAGTTTTAATAGGTGGGCCGACTTAGTTGGGTGGTTGGTTGGTTGGTTGGTTGGTTGGTTGGTTGGTTGGCGGCATGAGAGGCGCACAGGTGCGTACGCCTAAGTGAGTGATTAGTGGAAAATGGAAATTTTGTTGTTTGACATTATTCGAGGAACATGATACTTGGCGAAACTTTCGAAGTTGTCAGACAAGTGCTAATAGAGCGCTTCGGGTATGAAGTGAAAGAGTCAAAGTTGAGGCAATAGAAGTGTTAATAAATAGAAGAAATGTAAAAAAAAAAAACATAACAAGGAAACAAGATAAGATAATTTATGAAAAAAATATCAACGCATAAATAATTTTCTTCTCAAGAGCTTCAGTGCTGCTTGAGATCTGGAGAGTTGGTGTGGGCAACTTGAACTGTCATGCAACTAAGTACGAGTTAGACGACTAATTATCCTAAGACTTTGCTACTTGAAGGTTTTAAGTTCGCTTTTCTTTTTGCAAATGAACTTCAAGTTGAAGTTTCTTCTTCATGAAGTATGAAGTCGTTTATTGAATTGAATTGAAATGAAATGCTTAACTATAACTTGTTTAGGCTGACATGTTACTTCAAGCGCAACTGCAACTGCTCGGCACACGCGTCCTGGCAAGCAGGCAAGGAAGCAAGGAAGCGAACAAACATGTATGCCAACAAAACATGCTATGCGGAAGAATGCCAAAATTCTTAGCCAACAACTTGAAGTGCGTCGCAATGCAAGGCAAATGTCGTGTCGTGTCTGCTAGTGTCGTGTCATGTCGTGTCGTGACAGGCAACCTTTTGTGCCTCTGTGCACTTACTTTCTTTTCTAATATTTTGCACTGGCATGTCAAACTTGCCACACAGATAGACAGACAGACAAAGCCACCCTTGCCACAAACGCTTTTCACGCCTTTGACAGTTTTCTTTATTTACCTTCTTTTTTTCAAAGAACATGTTGTTTTGTTTTTACATTTGTTTGCGTGCACATGTTATAATTATCTTTCACACATAACATGAAATGTTGAAATGTCATATTAGAACAGACAAAGGCAGCGACTCATCGACGAGTGATGCCACAGAGCGACTGACTGACAGTGAGTGAGTGAGAGAGAGAAGTTATGTCAGCGCAAATATTTGATTTAACGTCTGTAAGAAATACGCAACGGCAATAGAATCATCAGACGACAGCAACAACATCATCATCATCAACAGCATCATCATCATTATTATTATTATTATTATCAACGCTAACATGAGCAGAAGTTAAGCAAATATTTGAAAATAAGACGTACAGAATATGACTTACTACAAGTCAAATATAAAAGAGCATGAGTGTGAGGGAGAGCGGTGAGGCGTGTGTGAGGCATGTATGAATGAATGAAAAGTGTTTTCCTTGACTAACGTGTTGGTAATTGAAAAGCCACCAAAGTGGCTCACAGCTCATGGCATTCGATTGAGCAGCTTCAGTGTGGCGATGATGATGACTACGACGACGACGAAGATGAAGACGACGACGACTGTTTAAAAATTCCACGAATGTGTTAAAAATTGTGGATAATTAATTTTAATGACATGCGATGCAGACTCTGAGACAACACCAACAACAACAAAACCAACAACAACACACGATTAAATGAACGTTAAAAGTTGAATGTAACTTGATTTATGAATATCGAGCGTTATTTCTACGGATTTGGCTTTGATTGTCGAACAGATTATTGGGATCGTCGGTTAGTTGTTGGCGAGAGTGTTGGGAAATGCTGCTGGAACTTTTTCATCTGGAACGCCAAGCAACTTGTATTAATCTTGAGCTGCATTTGGCAGCCTTTGTCTAAGGTCAAAGCGCTTGAGCTATAAAGACAGACAGACAGACAGACAAATGGTTAAAAACGGAAAGAAAGAAAGAAACCTCTTCAAAGTTGCTTGTAAAAACAGAGCGCAGCAATAAAACAACAACAACGGCGACTTCGACTTGAGCTTCGACTTTGGCTTAGCATAATGACGACATTATTTGCATAAACAAACAAACAACACTGCAATCGTTGCGTCGCTGCCCAACACTAAACATGTAATTAAATGTGAAAACGATAGGTTTTTTTCGCTGCCTTTCAACATCAAGTGGCCAACAGGGCTTGGCTCAAAGCCGCCAACAACAGCAACAACAACAACAACAACAACTGTAATAATAAAATAGTCTTTAATTAAAAATAACAAAAAATTTATTTTTGTGGTTTTTTTTTTTTTGTCGTTTTTCTTTTGTGTGCGAACACGCAAACATATTAAATATTTTTTTGGGTTTGAGCTTCGGTTTTCGTTTTCTTTTGCTTTTTTTGATGTTTATATTTTTTTAAAAAATGTGTGCAACTTGCAGCCACAAGTGTTGCATGTCCTTCATGGAATTTGTGGCACAAAAAATGCGCAAATGCCGCAAACATTTTAGCGTTGTGCATGTGTGTGTGTGTGTGTGTGTTTCGCATATTGATTGTTTGATTGATGGCTCGATGGATGGCCTGCTCGTGAAATATCGTGTTTTAAGCTTCATGCGACAATTTTCACGCTTCCTTTGTGGATTTATGACAAATCACTAAGCGAGTGTTTTCGCTTGCCAGTTGACAAATCACGCATACGGCATGCCACACAAATGACTGCGCTGAGTTGCTCGTTAATTGCCGCCGACTGATGCGCCACAACAATTAGCATGCTTAGTAATAATAGAAGCTTTGATCACTTGATATGAGATATGAGATCACAGACAGATTGCACATGGCACGGCGATTAGTCAACGCTTCGCGGAAATGCCTTTTGCGCTTTTGCAGAGCTCATTAAATGTGCGACAAAAACAATGCATTTCTCATTGCTTTGTTGTTGTGTTTTGTGTGTGTGCGATTTGGCATAAAAAAAGTACAATCAACTTTAATAATTTGAGCAATGAACATGTCTCTTCGGCGCACTTGGCGAATGCGCTTGTTTGCGTTGCAAAGCACGTGGCTTGCAAGGCAGGAATTTATGCGCAAAGCAACTACAACTGCAACTACAACAAGAGCAACAACAACAACAACAATTGCTAATATGCAAGCAATTCATTGAGAAATGTGCGAAATTTCGCTCGTTTTTTTGCGCGCCGTGCAATTAACACACACACACACACACACACACACACACACACACAGACACACAGCAAGCAACAGGCCAAGAATAATTTATGAACAACAACAACAACAAAAATGTTGTAAATTAAAAATAAGAAATCACCAAAAATAACACTTTTTTCACAATTTTTTTTAATGCAATTTTTTTTTTATTTTTTTTTTAAGTTTTTTTTTTTTGGATTTTTTTTTTGAGTAACGAAGTGAATTCTTTAATTGTGTTTTTGCTTTTGCTTTTGATTGGCTGTTGCTGTTGTTATTGTTGTTGTTGCTGCTGTCATGTTGCTGCCGCTGCTGCTGTTGTTGTTGCTGCGTGCCTCAGCTGCAACATTTTATGCAAGTCGTCGACAAAATGCGAAACAAATTGTTGCGGTATTTTCATTTGTTGTGTCGCATTTTTTGTCTTTCCTTTCCTCTCCTTTTTTTTTTGCTTTATTTAAATTTAATTTTAAAAATACATTTTTCGCGCTTCGCAAGAAGGCTGCGGGAGGCGTGCAAGGTAGAAGGCATGTGCAGCATGTGCAGCAAATGGAAAACTCATGTTGCTTTTGCAACAAACAAAATTAAATCAAATCAAATTAAAAAAAGCGCTGAGCAATTTTGAGAATTGTGCCGACAACTTCATTAAGCGCAGCGCTGTGACAAAAGATGTGTGCAAGGCAGCGAAATGCTCTTGTTGTTTTTCGACTTTTGCTAATGCAAAATAAATCAGCACGCTTCTTCTTCTTATTTATTAATTGAGTTTTCTTTTTTTTCTTTTTTTTAATAGCTCATCATTTATTATAATAATTGTGCGCTCAAAAACGATCCTCCCTCTGCCTCTTCATCTACTACTTCTTCTGCTTCAATGAGTCAACGGACAGTTGGAAATACTTGTGTTGCTTATCAAGCGCATTTAAGATACAAAGATACTCATCGCTGTCTAACCCAACTTCATTTGCTGTCAATAAGTCTGTGTTTTTTATGGCTTTTCCACCAAATGACATTTGTTTGGGTGCTTAAATTTGTCCTTTTCCAAAAATTGTTTACGTTTTTTTTTTTTTTGTAAATTACTACGCGGAAAAGTCAAGAACAAGAATGCTATTCAAATTTCTTGCGCCATTCAAATAGTCATGAAAATCAACTATTAAATAAATTTATTTAATTAAATGCAAATGCAAATGAATGTTGAAAATGTCGAAAAGAAAACACACAACACACAAAAAATGTTTTCGTTTCTAGCAAGCAGAAGAAGATGGGACAAAGGGCAAAGCCAATCCTGCGTTTACAGATTATTGAAGATGCTGAGAAATCCTAACGTAGGAAAACTATAATATTTGAGCAAAGCGTAGAAAAAATAATAATAATAATAAAAAAACACAACAGAAGTTTAGGAAAAGCAAGAAGAAGCAGCAATGCGTTTTCGAAAAAGAAAACGCACATTTTCTTCTTTTTTAAGGCAAATTGTATACAAAAACAAAACAGAGGCACGAAGACCAAAAAAAAAGGATGGAAAAAAATACTTTGTAAAAACAAATCTCGTTACTCGTTAACGCACATAAATAAACGGCCAAGTTGCCTAATTAAGTCTTAGCAATGCGTCTTCTATACGTGTTGCAAGGGCGAGGTATGAGAAGAAGAAGGAGTGACGGTGGCAGGCAAAGAAACAAGATTAACACCAAATCGAAATAACAAAACAACAACAAAGAACCAAAACGAACTCAAATAGAATCGTTTGGTGAAAAACGCCAGAAAAACATATAATTGACTGTTCATGTGTGTGTGTGTGTGTGTGTTTGTATTTGAAACAAAAAAAAACAAAAAAAAAAACGAAAATTAAACGTTGAAAAATCAAAAGATACGAAAAGCGAAGCAAACGAAAGGTAAACAAAGTTGGTGTCAGCAAACGCGTGCGCCATGGCAACAACAACAACACGCACACACACACACACACACACACACACAGTAGCTGCGATCGCCCGCTGCGGTTTGGCTGCAACTCTTCGACAGCTCAAGTCAAGTGCCGCTGCCCTGCGTCGCTGCGCTGCCTTTGAGTCGTCGTTGTTCCAGATACATTTTGTATTTTGTATCTTTTACTCATTTGGCGGCACGGCTCTGGCCTTCGTCTATGCCGCTTGCCGCTGCCGCACGTTGCATGCTACATGCTGCACAATCGATCGTTTGATCATTCATTTTTCCACGCTTTGTCATTCATGTCGGGGGTGTTGAAATGTCAAATGGCTGCTGCACATGGCCAACCATGCTGCACTTGTGCCACAAGCAACAACAACAACGTGCCACTTTAGGCATCTTTTTTCGTGCTTTTGGCTTTTGTTTATGCGTTGCATGTTGTCTGCTTCTTATCTTGCCTCAGTTTGACTGCTGTTTAGTTAAGTTTGCTGTGTGTTCTCGCAGTTGTTTAGTTGCAATGTCAAATGCGCACGAAGACGAACTTCGGACCACGAGCGACTTCAGAATGCATTATTAACATATCAAATAATTCAAATTAATGACTTCTTAAATGTGCAATTTATGCACGTTGACACTTCCAGCAGCGGCCAATAAACGATCAGCAGGCAGCGGCGTTGAGCATTTGTCAATAAAATCGCACAGAGTTCATGCCTTGGAGGCGCAACCAAACGTCAATGAAGCGGCGTTGCATTCAATTAGCGCAAGTGATCATGCTGACAGCCACAATGATGATCATCATGATGATAAAGTTGCTCATGATGACGTTTGTTTGGCATTTGAAGTGCGTTCAATTTCAATGTCAACTTCACTCATGCGTTAATTGCTCAGACAAGCACAAGTGACAAGCACAAGGGGGCTGCGGGTTGCGGGCGCGGTATGTGTTTCTGCGACCTTTGTGAACTTGTCTTGTTCAATTGCGTTGACAATTAAGCGCTATGAGATTTCAAATGTCATAATTAAGCTGACAAAATATTGAGGCTTTTCAATTGAGATTTGTGGCTAAATGAGCGACAACAACAACAACAACAAAGTGGCAAGTAAAAAATTTAAATAAAAATAAAAAAAACAAAACTAAAATCAAGCAAGCCAAAAGAGTCACTTGAAATTTTATCTCTTTGACATTTTATAGTTGGTTTTTTTTTTTGTTGCTTTTTTGCTGACAGAGATCAAAGTGAGCAGCAACAACAATCACAACAACATGAGTCTTATGCTTGAAAATCGAAACTCCATGAATGTTTTCTTCTTGAATGTTTTGTTTCTTCTTTTTGCATGCAAGACAAAAAGAAAGACAGACAGACAGACGGACAAAAGGATGCTAAACGGCTTTGCTTACAGTTTGTGTTAAGCAGTAAACAGATACAAATCGCAAGCAGTTGACAACTGGCAACAACAACAACAGCAAACAGAAGACAGTCAAAGCCGACATTCACATCGATGCAAAGGCAATTCGTCATGGTCAACTGAGCACTGCAGCATGCAACAAGCGGCAGAAGAAGAAGCAGCAGAAGCAGCAACAGCATAGCAACCGCAGTAAGAGGAAGCAGCGTACTTCAAAAGGCGTTCCTGAGCATTCGTCGAATATCGCCAACTGTGCGCAGGAAACTCAAAACTCAAATCCTTTTGTGTTCAGCAATTTAAGCATATTAATATCCTGCTCAGCCATGCCTCTGCCCGGACCAGTGCCGAGCCCTGTGTCCAGTGTCCAGAGCCGTCGCCGAGTGCCATTCGATGATCTCGCAATGATTCGCATTTCTATGCTTTTGTTTGCACTTCTCTTCTCTTCTCGTCTGCTCGTTGCTTTGTGCCTTTTTGCATGCCCGAAGATCTTTCATTATGTTGCTTCGATTTTCGGTTTTAAGGCATTATACTGTTATCTTTTGTCGCACAAATGGCACAGCTGTGATTTTCACATAAACCGTTTTTCATTCATGAATGAAAAGACTATTGAAAAGACCGCAAAAAAGATACAAAGATACAAGCAACATAACGGCATGAGTTGGCAAAGTTGTTATTGCCACTGCGCTTTTGTGCAATAAATTCAAATAATGATAAACGCCATTTTGCAAATGCATAAAAAAAGCAGTTTCACAAAGAAAACACACCGCTGCCTATGTTACATTAAGCCACACCATACATGCAGCACGCCAGCACTGGCACTGGTCGGGCACTAAGTAAAGTGTAAATGCTGAGCTGCTGCATGTGTCGCATGACGCTGTGTAACATAGGCGCGCACATGCTTATTTTTGATTTAAACGCATGGAACGCAAAGTTCTCAGACTTTGTTTTAATTTTATTTATGTTTATCAGTTGTTTTAACCATAATTATGGCTTATTTAGCGCGTTAATTGCACAAAATACAAATTGTGGTTTTCCTTGAACTTTTCTCAAAAACGAAAAACCAAAAACCAAAAAAAGCGTCATTTGGCAGAACAATTGACTTTTTTTACGGCGCACACAAAAAGTCGTGTTTGTTCTTCATAAATTGTATGTAATAAACATGGTTTTGGGATTTTGTTGAGTTTTTGGCAACGTCATTTTTTTGGCCTCAGCGATTTGAGTCGTTTTTGTATCTTTGCTGCGACAACAACAACAATAACAACTCTGAACAAAGCTCAGCAAAGCGCACTAAATAAGCATAATTTGTTTAAACACGACACCTCACGAAACAAAAACAAACAAAGCTACAACAACAGTAACAACAACAACGACACCCGCGTCAAATGTAAAAACAACAAAAAAATATAAATAAATATTATAAAAAGGCAATAAAAATCTGTAATTCATAGCCGAACCAAAAAAAACCTAAAATGGGGGGCGAAAAAAAAGTAGACAAAGCAGAGAACATTTGCGCTGGTACAGCTTGAGATACAGAGATACAAGTCAGACGAGACGAGAGGCGACGAGAAGCGACAGCAGCGATATGAATCTGAAGTTTCAAATGAATAATCACCTGCTTTGTTACCGTTTGTCTTTTGTTAATGTTGCAAGTTGTTGTTGTTGCTGTTGTTGTTGTTGTTGTGGCAAGCGGGCGGTCGCCTCGGTTCGGCTCGGTTGGGCGAATGCCAATGACAACAATAACAATAACAACGCTGACTGCAATAAGACGAAGTGCGCGACAAGACAGCAAAGAAAATTACTTCATTAAATGGGAACTAAGTAGCGTTTTTGTTGCTGTTGCTGTTGTTGTTGTTGTTGTTGTTGCTGCTTGTGACGTCGACGGCAGCTGCTGCGCTGATAAGAAACTCATAATTGGTGTCATTAAAAAAGCCATTTCGGAAGCTGTTAATCTTGCCTACCATGTTCTTTTTCCTTCCTTCCCCCTCTCTCTCTCTCTCTCTGTGGCACAACAAAACGCTGCAATTATGCCAAACAGTCAGAAAACATGAAATGCCCCCACAAAATCCCCCCACCCCCGCCTCAGTTTAGTATATGATTCGCGCATTCATGCTGAGCTATCGCCATGTTCAGTCAAACGGTGCGACACTTTGCTTAAACAATGGAAAAACTTCTGCTTCTACAATTTTATAATAAACTGTTTGTCATTTGTGCACCCTCTTCCTCTTCCCCTTCTGCCGTTGCTTTTTTGTCAAGCGAACATTTTATTTGAAAATTTTTCCCGTTTAGTGTTCTTTATTTCGTATTTTTTGCTTGAAATAAATTAAGAAAAGACAAGAAAACTTTATGACAAAACATTATTTTTCGAGCTCGAGCGTTGTTTTTTTTTCTCTTGCTTTGGCTTATCTTCATTTTTGGGCAACAGTTTTTAATTAGAAAAGGTATAAAAACGAGAAAAGAAAGCAACACAGAACGTAAAGTATCTGCGCTTAGACCACACTCGTTGTATCTGTGTATCTGTGTGTCTCTGTGTGTGTGTGTGTGTGTGTGTTGATTGCTGCTGCATGTCCTTTGCGCACACTTCTGGCCACTTTATTGTCAGGCCTACGTTAGTCTTTTGTCTATCTTTTACTTTATGTAATGTATCGAGATACTCTTGGGTCTTTTAACTTACACTCGTCTTGTCGTTGTTGTTGTTGTTTGTGTATGCCATCTTTTGTTTGGCACACAATTTTTAACGCAAATCCTTTTGTTTATTCGTCTTCCTCTTCTTGCATGACTTTTGTTTGTTGTTTTTGTGCTACCGCTGCTGCTTCTTCTTCTTGCTGTTCTTATGAAAATAATAATGCGCCCCAATTGACCAAAACACGTTGTTGTTCTACTTCTTCTTGTCATTTTGCACGGTGAACCCCCAAAAAACGCATGTTTGCCCCACAACTTTCTGTGGTCAAGTTAGCCAGTTTGTTGGCTTGTTAGTTGCCTCTTCCTCTTCCTATTCTTTGTTAGCCTAAATTTCTCTTGGGTTAACTTCTGTGCTCATTCATTTCATTATACTTTTGTGTAACATTTATTTTAGTTACTTGTGGAAGATTTAATTGCAATCATTAAGTTTCGCTCGCTTGCATGTTTATGGCTGATAACGAACCCAAGACAACAACCAACTTCGCTTTGATTAACTCAACAACCCAACCAACATTTGGTGCTGAGATACTTTTATTCACACGCCAACTTTCAGCATTTCATGCCTTTTGTATTTTATTGCTTTTGTTTATGGCATTTTTCGACTTCTTTCTTTGTCTTCGACTTCAGTCAACTGAAATTGTAACTCAACAAAAAATTTCGCAGAAAATGCAAATTTGTTATTGTATATTTTCTGCATTGTTTCATTTATGCGCAAAGAAATCATAATCAAGCCAAACAAAAGCGTCGATTTCACTGATAAGTGCAATTGAACTGCAGCAGCAACAACAGCAACAACAGCAAGGACTACGAGCAGCAGCAGCAGCGGTTGAAGAAGCATGTTTATAATTAGATCGTGCGCTGCATAAGTAGTCAAGTAGTTGCAAGCCAAGTGGCAAGCGCGGAGACGTCGAGCGGCGCAGTTGGCAGGCTCGTGCAACAAAGCGACTCCTGTTTGTTGCAATGCGATTCGCTTTGCTTTCGTTATTTGTTATTGTTTTCGTTCGCTGAAGTTTATGGGAAATGCGACAAAACGTTTTGACCTCTCGTGCGCACTTGGCATGCATGATCGTTTTCTGGCTTGTTCTGCTTCTTTTTGCTGGCAGTTGCAACAAACAACAACCGTCACAAATAATATTAATAAACAATACTTAAATCAGATCCAAATTGCTCGACTTGCCGCGCATCGAAACTTTTGTCTAGGCTTTTCTGCTCTCGTCTTGGCATTTCTTTTGTCGTTCATGGTTTTATTTGCAACAAAAACAAATATAAGAAGGGCAACAACAGCAACAACAATTGCAAGTTAAGATCATATAAATTGTATTGAAATCGTTGCGATTTTACGATAAAGTTTGCTGAACTTTTCTTTCTCTAAATAAAAAAAAAGTTTTGTCAAAGACAAAAGTCTTTGGGACTTTTCATTTTTGTTACGTTTTCTATAAAGTCTCTTTTTGTGTGTTTTTTTTTTGGCTTAAAACAAACGCTTTTCGCAACATTTGCTTTAAGCTCATGAAGTCTCAATCAAATTAATATGTTTTATAATAAATCATTTTGAGTGAAAAAGTCTTCAACCAAAAAGACTCCAAAAAGAGTCCGAAAAAAAAAAACGCCACCTTCAATGCAACGAATGTTGGCGAACCGTTTCACTTTGCAGCAATCAAAGCATGCTCGTTAACAAGTCAGCTTAAGAGGGGCAACGGCGGGGCAGCAACGACTTTGAAGCGTTAAAGATGCCTTTAGCCATCATTAATATCTCAATACAGCTCGACCGTTTTTTGTTTGCATTTGACTGTTTCTGTTTTTTCATCACCCTCCCTCTCTCTCTCCCTCTCTCTCTACCTCTCTCTCTCAGTCGACGAGCTACCTCGGACCTCTTATCAGCATTGTTGTTGCTGTTGTTTTATTGTGTAACTCTTATAGCTGCAAGTGACGTTAAGCTCAAGACCTTTTTTTTGGTGCTTTCAACCCTTCCTTTCCTCAATCGTTGTTGAAAACAAAAGTGCGCCAAATTCCAACTTTGACATGATGGACATTTAAAAAGGTCTTTAAGTGAAAGTGCTGCACCACCCTGCCCCGGCTACCTCACTTCACCACCACTCCTGCCGCTGCTTGTGTGCGCTGATCATTTTGCAAAGTATTCTCAATTATTTTTCATATAAATTACACAGGTCAACAAGAAAAAACTTTTTTCATTAATTTTTTCTTATTTCTGTCGTTATGTATATGATATATCAATTGGCAAACGTCGGGAAAATTCAAATGGAGCGGCATTTCATTGAGAAACTAAATATAAATCGTGCAGCATGAAGATTAAAAATAGTTCTTCTTAAAATTTCGACCTTAAAAATGAAAGAAAACCTGATAAATTCTGTTCCTGAGAATATGCCTTTTGCAATTTCAACAAGATCCGTCAAGTAATTCTTTAGTTATGAGACATGTACGTCGACTGGCTGACAGGATCTTCTAGGGCTTTGAGAAGGTGCTGTTTTGGAAATAAAATATCACCAACGGATCGGATATCTCTTGTAATGAGTGCAAGACTTAACAAGACCTAAGTTTTTTTTTTTTTGTTTTTTTTAGGACAAACATTAAGTAGAAAGAATTTTAATTATAATAAAATAAAATAAATAAATTTGAATAAAATCTCAGTTTGAAAAATAAGTAATTTCAATATTTCTAGTTGCATTATATAAAAATGTGAGAAAATGGTGGAATATGATTTCAGCAACCAAAAATGGTCTGTGTTATTATTAAATTGATTTTTACAATTTGGAAATGTTTCTAACAAGAAACGCTTTCATTATGCAATGAGCTCATAAAAAACAACAATCTTTCCTACATTTGCAAAGGTGTTAAATGTATGTTAACAACAACAATAACAAGAACAACAATAAAATTCAATGCAGCTTGTTTTGAAAGTAAGTCAAACATGTCTGTCTGTCCGTCTGTCCGTGTGCTTTTTGGCTTGTGTGATTAATTAAATGCGTACAACAAATAATTGAAATTTAATAGGCTCTTAAAGTCAGTCAAGTTGTTGATCAAATGCGGGCAGCACTTCTACAACAACAACAACGACGATGGCGATGGCGGTTGAAGGTCGTGTGGGTGCACAGGTGACCAACATTATCATCGTCATCATCAGCATCATTATCATGAGCATCATTGGTGTTGTTGTTGTTGTTGCCGCCGTGCCCAAAAAAAGCGCACGAAAAATCGAAGAAACAACAAACAAAAAAAAAACAAAAGTTGAGCGTTAAAATATATGATGAAAGCGTTGCGATTAACAATCACTTAGCGCATTATTTAAAAATGTGTTTCTCCTTCTTCTTCTACTGCTGCTTCTTTTGCCTCTTCTCGTAATTTGTTACATTTGGTCATCTGAGCGCCCACAAGCGCAACAACAACATGTCCCAACTATTAAAGCCAACAATTTAAGCTGAAATTCGTATCGCATTCGATAGTCAATTAATTGAGCAACGCTGAGCCGAGCCGAGCTGAGCGTTTGCTTAAGTGATAAAAAACAATAAAAATAAAAACAAAAGCAAAAAAAAAAAAAACAAAGAGAGAAAGAAAAAAAAAATGTCTCAATCAAGAAGCAGAAAAACGCGGCCCACTCAGACTCATTTGTGGCCTAAAACTGTTTTTGAGATTATTTTATCTGCTGACACGCCCCAAAATTGTAAAGTTTTTTTTTGTTGTTTGCTGTTGTTTTTTGTCGGCTTACATTTACATCTGATTAGACAACGATCGAGCGACATTTCGATAGCGCAAAGACGAAAATCCAAAAAGAAAAATAATCAAATCAATGAAATAAAATCAAATGTAAAACGAATTTTGTTGTCCAAACTATTTAAAGCTAATATAAATATGTATTTCATGTGTTATTGTTGTTGTTGTTGCTGGTGTTGTTGCTGTTGAACAACAGTGCGGGCAACCTTTGACTTTTGATTGTACAACATGTTCATAACTGACATGGAAAAAGTGAAAAATACATGTGAACAACTTTATTTGTGTTCGGTGTTGGAGTTGGCTTAAAAGCGATGCAGGAAGAAATAAACAAACTCAAAATGAACACTTAAAACACAGTTAGAACAACTTGACATAACATGACAAACAGACGCGGCGAGATAAGAGATGCGATGAGAAATGAGATGAGATACAGTAAAGTAAAATGAGTTATGATGAGATGAGATGAGATGAGATCAAGTAAGGTAAGTTAAGATCAGCTGAGATACAGTAAATTAAAATGAGATATGATGAGATGAGATGAGATCAAGGAAGGTAAGTTGAGATCAGATGAGATACAGTAAAGTAGAATGAGTTATGATGAGTTGAGATGAGATCAAGTAAGGTAAGTTGAGTTGAGATACAATGGTTATTGATCTCGAGAACGGGAGACGGGAGTTGAGTGACAATTGGCAAAAGTACTTCGAATTTGAATTTTTTCTTGTTGTTTAAAAATGCAAAATTTGGCTAAGAAAATGTTCGGTAAGTCTGCAAAGAGGGGCTTGAGGTTAACTTATCTGAGATGCGTTGAGACAACATGCATTAACATCATTAAAATGAAAAACGCCCAAGAATGAAAAATAACAGCAATTGGCGCGTAAAAAAAGGATAATTATGCGCAAGGACAACAACAGCAGCGATGATGATGACGATGAGAAGGACGACGACAAAAACGACAGACAATAAAATAAAATAGAATAGAATTTTTCAAAAATTTCTGTTGCCTGTTTCGCATGAAGTGCCGCAATAACTCACACACACACACACAGATGTATAGCAAAAGTAATATAAATTTGTATAGGGCCAAAAACACGTCGGACAGACAGACAGACAGACAAAGAGCCAAGCAAACAAAGTGAGTAGCAAGCAAACCAACCCTAAACAAACAAACCGAGAAGTCCATTCATGCACGCCTCTGCCAAAGTGGGCATAGGCATGTACATGGGCGGCGGACGCTTCACCTTCACCTTCTGCGTCTTGTTAGCGAAATACGTGTAAAGCGCGGGCAGACAGACGAGCGGACGGACGGACGGACGGACGACTTGTAAATCTATAAAAGAAATTGCTTTAAAATTCAAAAATTTGTCAAATGTAAAATCTTTTTGGCGCTCTTCATTTGGGGCGAAGTTCTGCACGCCGCCCGTCACCCCCGCGACTTGTGCTTAAAACGCTCATCTCAACGCATCACTCGTTGGTTCATTCTGTTTGTTTGTTTGTTTGTTCGTTGAAGTTTTTTGCTTGTGGCATGTTTTGCAAGGGTTTCAACATGTTTGTCATTGTTGTTGTTGCTGTTGTTGTTGTTGCTGTTGTTGTTGGCCAAGGAGCAATGCGCTGCGCCATCGCTCAAAATGGCAAGTAAATAAAGCATTTTTCAACAACAGCAACAACAACAGCTAGAATTTTTGCGCTTGACTGCGTTAATCTTACCACCTTTTAGCGTTGCCAAACTGACGACGACAACAACAACAACAACAACAGGAGCAACAACAACAATAATAATATCATGAAACCAAAACAAGCCAAATTGAAATTTGTATTTCTACCTTCACTGCCGCATAAATTCAACATTTACTTTTAGTTCGAAGCCTTTAACTGTTTTATATTTTTCAGGCAATCATTTGACAAATTCCAAAAGCACTTTACCTCCGCCATTCAACCGTGCTGACCCCAGTGGTGTACATAAGTCTAAGCAACCCAATCAAAAGCCTTGTCAATTGTTGTGCAAACATTTGCCCCCCAAAAGAGTTACAAGACAGCGGCCAGAACCAGTGCTGATCTATGGCGGATGGGTGGTGGGATTGGGAGACAGATTTCTAAGCTTAATGCTTATAAGTTTTTAGCTTGCGGCATAGAAAGTTGTTGTTTCTGATTGTTGTTGTTGCTGATGAGGTCTAAAAATTGTTTTTGTTGAAGTTTTTTTTTTTTTGCACCCCCTACCCTTTTGTGCTACTTCTTCACGTTGGACAACAAAATTAATTAATGTAAAAAATATCCTTGACTTTTTAATGTTTTACTTTTAAACTCATCCCTTTTTTTTCGGAGGTATTTTTATTAGTTTTATTTTTTATAATTTTTTTCGGTCTGTGAGTTTTCATTTGAAGCAAAGTTGACAGTTGTGTTGCTCTGTAGGCGCTTAGTTCAAGCGTATGTTGTTGTTGTTATTGTTGTTGTTGTCGGATAAAGGACATTCATGGCGCTTGGTCATTGTCATTAGCCAACAGTCGACTGTCTCTCGGTCGGTCGTAGTCATCATCATTATTGTCATCATCATTACTTTAATTACTGTTGATTTTGTTAATTGCCTCACGTCAGCTTAGCACTGTCAAGGGCTCGAAAGGGGCGTGGCACATTATTTTTATTAAATTTTAATTTCATTCTCAATTTCGTTACGTTTTTCTTTTTCCTTTTGTGACTTGTTGTTGTTTTTGTTGCAGTTTCTTTTCCACGCTCTTAACTCAACAGCTGCGAATGCTCATGTAGCATTTTTAAGAACTTCTGCTTAAAGTACATTTTTGTAGCTTCTTTTTTTGTTTTTTGTTTTTTAATTTTTTAAATTTTTTTCTTCATTTGCGTGAAGAACATAAAACAATACCGAAATGTGAAGATGCAAGAAGTCGTAATGAAGGCAAACAATTAATTATGTGCTGCTTTATTTCAAGCCAACAACAGCAACAACAACAACAACTCAACGCACAGGTTGAACTCATCACTTTTTTATGAAAGATGTTATTCGCGAGCATTTTAAGAAATGATCTTCTTTTCTTTTTTCATACGAAATGAACATGTTTAATGTCTGAAAAAAAAAATAACGAAAAATTGCTCCAAATTTTATTCGCACTCACTTAATAACAACGCACACACACACAGGCAGACAAGCACTAATAGTTACACCTGTTCATTTTGGGCCTCATTTAAATTTGTTTATTTGTTAACATTTGCAATTGGCATGAATCGAATTCAAATTCAAATACGAAACGAAAATTAATCGAACGAAAAAAAATACAATCACTTGCTGTGCATCACATTAATAGCAACAACAACAAGAACAACAAACGCAATAATAGAAAAAAAAATTACAACTTTTTATATAAGCACAAATTCACAAAAAAGCAAAATCACTTTTGTCTAAGCTTATGTGCACTACAGCGACACTGCACATACGCCAAGCAAGCATTGAGCAAAAAGTAAAATTTCAAATATTAGACTGTCGTATGTCATGTGCAACGTCTGCCTGACATAGGCGTATTTCGTGCAATTACAAAAGAATAAATATAAAAAATAAAAATTAATAGTAACAAAAAAAAACAAACAATTGGAAGTATAAAAAAAAAACAACAAAAAAAAAAAGACAAGTTGTTGCTGACGACGGCATTTATTGCAGATACTTTTATACTTCGATTGAAGCGCAAAAAAGAAGTCTTCTCATTGCGGTTTGTAGCAAAGAACGGCGGCAGTACTTAACACGGCACTTATTAATAGTGTTGTTGTTGTTGTTGTTGCTGCTGTTGCTGTTGCACATGCAACACATGTTTGTATGTATGCAACGGCAATCGTCAGTGTTGGCAATAAACAAGCAAAGCAAGCAAAAACAAATCACAAAAGATGAAGCAGAAGCAGTCACTGAAAACAATCAAGACAACGACAACAACAACAAATGCAACAAAAACGATGTTTAATAGAAAGAAGCTGCAAAGGAGATACTTTGTTTTTGCTTCCTCTGTGTTTTTTTTTGCCATTCGATTATGTTTGTGTATTATGAATGCATGAGTGAGCGAGCGGCATATGTTGCATGCCACTGCGATAGAAGAGGGCTTGTAGTTGGCGAAATGCGGCCGGGACTCATGTGTTGTTGGTTGTGTGAAGGCGCAAAGTGAGCGGCATTGGTCGGCATATGTCAGGTGTTTATAGCCACGATGGTGGTGGAGGAGGAGGTGAGGGAGCAAAAGGAGGCGGTGGAAAAAAGTCAATATGTCTGCGAGAGGCATAAATCTGTTGCATGTTGCACAGTGAAATGCCAACAAACAAACAAACGAACGAAGAAGCGCAACTGAAAAAAACAACAACAACAACAACAAGTAGCAGTTGCAAAAAAGAAGGCTTGCAACTGCAACGGCAATGACGCCGGCAGCGATCGCGGCAGTGGCGTCAGCAGAGGCGCAAGTCAAGCGCACAAAGTTGTAAACGAGCTGCGGATGTTGTTGTTGTTGTTGTTGTTGCCGTTGTTGTTGTTGTTGTTGTCGCTGCTGCTGTTAAATGCTTATTTACATTTCGTTTAGCGGCACTTAGCAACTGAAGTTACCACTGTCGCCCTCCCCCCTTTGTCAGCCACCCCCTCCCCATCCCTCGCTGCATTTATCTTTTGCTACATTGGGCGCGCAATTCTCAGCAAACTTTTGGCTAAACAAGATTTGCACACTTTTGATTTACGTTAACATTTCATTTTTATTTTTATTATTTTTATTTTTTTTTTGTTTATTTTTGTTTTTGTTTTTTGCGCTGTTGTATGTTTTTGCTATATTGGAGGTACAGATAAATCAACAACAACAAAACAACAAGACAAACAATTCTTTTTTTATATTTTTGTTATTTTTCATTTGTTTTATTTCAATTTTTGTATCTTTTTTTGTTGTTTTTGTTTTTGTATTTTTCGTTGCGCATGAGCAACAAATTCAAAGAATTGTGTTGAATGAAATGTTGCAGTTGCTGCTAAGTTACAATAAAAATAACAACAACAATAACAGACGCCTTTCTTACCTTGGCATAGACAAGGCACAACCAAAGACAACAACAACCACAACAACAACAAGCGAAGTTAGACAACAGCATTATCAACATACGAAAAGTGCTGTTAGAATGTGTTGTTGTTTTTGCTTTTTTCCCAATGCACGTTTTTTCGCTTAATACATTTTTTTTTAATCTGCTCAAAATTCTTAAGATTACCGAAATTTCAATTTAGCTTAAGCTTATGTACAGAATAGTCATATGGCACATACGCCACAAAAGCATATAATTTAAAGTAAAAGCTTAAATGCTCAACTGTCGCATGTCATAAGCGCGCCTGCATGACATAAGCGCATGCAATATAATTTTTTGTGTTTGTAACTAAAAAAAAATCTGTAAAACATTAAAAATAAAAATTTATGTGTTTTTTTTTTGCGCTCTTCTCTTTAACTTTCCTCACTAATTGGCAAAAGCTTAGCGTTTTTTTATGTTTGCTTGACTTCAATCAAGGCAAGGTAAAAAACTACAACAACAACAATCAAGGGGAAGCAAAAAATGCCAACTAATAAGCATAAATGATGTAAAACACAAAAGCGAAAGCAAAAAGTAACAAGTGACAACAACAACAACAAGAACAACAACAAGTTAAGCTCGTAGAAAAAGCAAATACTAAAAGACACAAAAAAATGTCAGCTTATTAAAAATGTAGACCATGGCTCAGTGCCATAAAGTATGCAATAGAGTTGCTCATTGGTTTGCTTGACGCAGATTTCAGCTAAGTAAATAAGGCAACAACAACAGCAACAACAACACAAGACTGACAACAAGCAACGAGCTCATGATGATGATCATTGCGATGATGATGATGATGAATGTAAGCATGAAGGGATAAAAACGAGCAACTGATCCAATTAACTGCTTACAGCAAAGCAAACAGACACACGGACGGACAGACAGAGGGACTGAAGGACAGACATGAGTGCGCCAGATAAACATATGCACAAAGCAACAGACAATGCTGCTGGAAAGGACAAAAGGACAAAAGGACAGATGAACATATGAATAAACATACATAACTGGCCAACTGCAACAACAACAACAACAACAATCATGATGAGGATTATACAAGTACATACAAAATAAGATAATAAACATGCGCATACAAAAAAGGGGCAAGCATATGCATGTCTGTGTGTGTGTGTGTGTGCGTGGGT
The DNA here is from genome assembly GCA_037044515.1 of Phortica magna. Taxonomy (NCBI): domain Eukaryota; kingdom Metazoa; phylum Arthropoda; class Insecta; order Diptera; family Drosophilidae; genus Phortica; species Phortica magna. Next base: position 97,660 of record JBAMBP010002300.1, read on the forward strand.
GTCATCATCATGCCATCATGGACAGCACGGCTGTTTTGCCTTTGGCTGCAAGGATAAACGCAACTGAAAGCCAATGTTGTTGTTGTTGTTGTTGTTGCTGCTGCTTTGTTGTTGTTGTCACTAGCTTTGGGGCTACTTAAGTCGCAACAAGCCAGAGTCGAGCGCATGTCATATGCCACACGCCGTTGGCCTCAACAGATTAGCTCAAAGTCCCTTTGTCTCTTTATACAACTGTTTGAATAGCTCAATGGTCTTATGTGTGTATGTGTGTGTGTGTGTGTGTGTGTGTTAGTACAGACTTTCGCCTTTCATTGCATAAAAAATAATTATAATCGCTTCAAACACAAATCAAAGAACGCCAAAAGAACAACAAACAACAACAATCATCATCATCACACAGGATTAAAACAAAAGACACACCACTTTGTTGCAGGACAGCTGAAGTAGGTGTGTGTCCGTCCGTCCCTCTGTCCGTCCGTCTTTGTGTGTGGCCATGCAACATTAACAGCAACAAAAACAAAGTAATAAACAAGTGTCTCAGCTCGCCACTTGACTAAGTCCTTGTTGTTGTTGTTGTTGTCTTTCGTCCGCCTCATCATCTTTTGTCACTCATGCAACGCTTGTTTGTTTATTGTTGTAAATTAAAAGTGAAACGGATTTTTTAAAAGGCACAAAAAAAATTACTGTTTAACAGTTTTGAGAAATGCGAAATTTGTGAAACAATCAAATGAAATCGTGTGGAAAACTCATTTGGCGAAGGCAAACAATCAATGCCAAAAGATACTAAAACAGAAAAAATAAGGAAAAACAAGCGAAATGAAATTGAAATGGCAAAGAAGTTCTGTGCCGTAAATCATCATGACTTGCAGAGCGAAACAATGAAGATGAAGCAACAAAACAAAGCAAAGCAAAACAAAGCAAAACAAACACAATAAAGAACATAAAAATAGGCAAAGTTGCCACTCAGAGGCAAAGTCAAAGCCAGACATGAGCGACGGACGGATGTACGGACAGAGCGACAAGTGCAGATTTGACAATCGCAGTAAACAACAATCAAAATGACAAAAAAATTCGCACGCTGAGGGCAAAAGTTGTAACTGCAAAAGTACGCCAGGACAGAGGGGCGGTGGCGGCGGCGGTGGCAGCAGAGACTGGCGACGCTTGATTGACTTTGACTATGACTATGACATGTTGCAACATGACGAAATTATAGCCACAGGACAAAATGGGCCAAAGCAAATAGTCGAGCGACGAGTGACGAGCGAGGAGAAAGAAGAGCAAGAAGAGCAAGAAGAGCAAATGAAAGCAAATGAAAGCAAAATGAAGGCGCAGTTGGTTTGAGCAACAATTACAACCCATATGAGATGTCATTGCAGCAGACGAATACAAATACATGAAGGCTGCCAAGGAGTGCCAGTGAGTGCGAGCGAGAGAAGGAGTTCAGTTGAAGCGAGTGAAGTTGTAAGGTTGCACGAAGTCAACGTTGATTGCCAACTGTGACTTTCGCAAACACCTTAAGGACATTTTTGGCTTTTTTTGTTTTTGGTAATTTGAAGTCATGTTTAAACATGAGCAAATGCACGAATGAATGAGCCAATTGCCAAGCCAAGTGATACATGCAACTGCTGGATGTCTGCTGATCCTGCCTCATTGAGCGTAGCAAGTTTGCTTTGCTAAATTAGCTTTTTTCGGGGGGAAAAAAATACCAAAAATACCAAAAATACCAAAAAGTACCAAAAAATAAAAATATGCAAAAAAACTTACAAAAAAAATTACAAAAAATTTACAAAACAAATACAACAACTCAAAAAAAAAAAACAACAAAATAAATACCACAAAAAAAATATGACAAAATAATTACAGCAAAAAAAATATTTTAAAAAAAATACCAAAAATAAAAATATTTCAAAAAATACCCAAAAAATTACAAAAAAATCAAAGAAAACAAAATAAATACCAAAAAAAATATTACAAAAAAATTCAACAAAAAAAATATCCATAAAAAAATACAAAAAAGATATTTGTTGAAAAGAAGACAAGTAAATTGAAGTCAATTCGAGCCAAATCTTTTTAACTTTCATCGCACTTTCCATCTCGTTCTCTCTCACTCTCACTCTGCCGCCCTATCTGTCTCTGCTGCGCTGCTTACACATGCCAACCACATGATAAAAGCAGCCAAGAGCGCAAAAATAAATAATAAATAAAACGGCATAATAAGAAACAATTTATTTGCACGCCTCTTTGCAATTTTCACCTTTGTTGATAAATTATATCAAACTAATTTCAGCATTTAAACATGAAAACGAAGAGATTAAACACAAAACCATTAATCATGCGACGCAAAGTTGCAAAGGCGTCGCGACGCGACGCGTCGGCCGACATGCCACAGCGGCGAGCATATTGGAAACAGAAGGCGGCCGGTGACATGGCAGAGGCAAACTAATTTTTTAATCATCATTTTCACTTTATTAGCGAAGAAGAAGAAGCAGCGGCAAGAGTGAGAAAATAGACAGAGCAAGAGGAAGCATAAACTATTTTTAACGGTGCGTATGAGTAATGTCATTGTGAGCACAACTGCGACGCCGCTGTCGCTGCCGCTGCCGCAACCGACGTCGACTGCCGTCATTTTTTACGCATTGAATTTGTTGTTGTTTTTTGTTATGCTTTGAACTTTTTTTTGTTTGCTTTTCTTTTCATTAATTACTCATTTGCTCATCTTTTTGGCGGCGCACGAAATTAAACAATTTAGAGATGCTCTTTGCATTAAACTTGGCATGGCAGTGCAGCGGCTTGGCAAGTCGCCTTGAGCCGCACAAATGCGCAACTTCTTTGGTAATTAAAAGTGACGTCTTTGACTTTGCAACAAACGAAGACTAACAACAACAACAACAACAAAACGCAAAGTGGGCGCGTTGCAAGTTTAACAGAGAGAGAGAGAGATGGTTGAGCAGAGGATCACTGCTTGCAACGTGGGCGTTGCGTCTAAGCGCCTGGCGCCTCCAACCACGCACAGCCATGCTGCGCAAGTAATGAGTATGTCAACGCGAAAAGCGACGCCGGACAGACGACAGACGACTGAGGACAGCGGACAGACGACAGACAAAGCGAAACCGCAATGAAAAGCATTCGATTTCCTTGAACTTGATTGGCAAATTTCAAGCAATGTTTTGGCCAACATGTGTTCAACAGCTCAGACGGAAATGCATTTTAATTAATGGGAAAATCAAATTGAAAACGCTCAAGGATGAGCGGCAGTCAAAGGACAGACGGACAGCTGGTCAAACGTTAATGACCGAAAATTCATTGGTTTCGAAAAATTTCGTAAAATTTGTTTTGGAAAATTTGATTTAATTTTTACGCATTTACATGAAAATTTGCGACCTCAAAATAGGCACAATTACAATGCGCTACAACGACAACAATGCGCCGCATAAACATGCAACATATGCGCATGCAACATGAGGAGGGGTGAACGATCTGCGCTTTGCTTTCAGGCATGCTGAGGCGGGCACCGAAGGCAGGACAAAGGATGTGATTTTTGGTTATGACTTCAACCCTAATAGAGCGACAGCAGCAACAGCAACAAATAGCACACGTGCACAAGCTGCAACAGCAACAACAACAACAATGAATAATGCCGAGCATGGCAGTCGGAGTGATTTATGCACTAAGCCAATGCAATGCAACGACTCACGACTCACGGCCGTCGACCCACGCCTTTAGCGACCTCAAACGCTGCCCCTGCCCCCCTGCCCGTGCCGCCTGCCTGAGCACATTGATTGTCACGCTTGCAGCGAAACACTTTCTGGCCAAAAGGATATGAAAATACACTTTTGTCTCATTGACTCAACTGATTGACTGACGGACTGATGGATTGATGGACTGATGGACTCATGGACTGATGGACCAACTGACAAAAGTATTGCTTAACTTTTGTGTGTATTTATTTTATTTTATTTCACTTTTCCATTTTGCAATTCTCATTTCCGTGCACTCACGTTACTCACGGCGCTCACGTCGCACAGGATATTGACACGTTGAGCGGCGTTTTTTTTTTTTTTTTCATTTATATGAGTTTCCGTTGCTTCTTCCATCAGCCGCAGGTAGTCAACACACTCGACGGCCAGATGAACTGATAGACGGTTGGCCATACAGACAGACGGACGGACGGATCTCGACAGAAGCAACACTCACTGTGCACTTTTATTACCTTTTCACACTTCTCTGCCAACGCTCTATCGATCGGTCTCACTCCCTTTGTCCCTCTTTCTCGCTCTTTCTCTGCCCTTCTTGCCCTTTCATTGGTTTTTCTCAAAATACATTCGAAATTTGCCAAACTGTCGTTTTATGACTTCGCTTTGTTTTGACACTTTTCTCTCGCCAAATTTCGCATCTTTAATCCATTAGGATCTTGAAAAGGAACTTTTATAATTTGATGTTTTTTTGCCCAAAAAGATACTTTCTTCAAAGCAAACTATTCCACAAATTATATCCAACAAAAAATGCTCTTCTATGCCATTAATTTTGTAAATTTTTTGTTGTTGTAAAACCGTTGCTTGCAATGCTTTTTTAATTGAGTGCCACACTTGAAGTTGTAATTCATTGTCGTCGTTGTTGTTGTTGTTCTTGTGCTGCTGTAATTGAAACCCTCATTTTGCAAAACCACGACTCGCTGACTGTCTGACTGCTGGCCGCCCCCCGCCGATCGCACGCCTCTTCACTCCTTTGTCATCATTCTGAATAAAGCCTTCGCGTTTTTATGTCATTTTCGCCTGCTGTGCTTTTCTACTTGGCTGTGTGTATGTGTGTGTGTGTGTGTCTGTGTGTGTGTGTGTGTGTAATGCCTAATTCTGCATTTGTATGCTTATCAAATTAATTTGGTTTAATATTTGCTGTTTTCGTTGCTATTAACGATCAACCCGAATATTTCCGCAATGCCTTTTGTTGTTTCCTGCTCTCCTCTCCTCTCCTCTTCGCAGCACAATGTTCGATGATGCTGTTACCTATGTTCTTTACCCTCAATACAACTACTGTTTGTTGTTGTTGCTGTTGTTGTTAATTATGAGGGTTGTACTCTCAATTTGCACGCAAATTTCAAACATGTTTTTTCGCTTCGCGCATATTTTTCAAATAACTTCTTCTTCTTCGTGCGCTTCTATTTTCATTTTCATTTGTGTGTGTGTGTGTGTGTTTGTGTTTGGCAAAGTTTCATGGCGACAATCCATCACTAATAAAGGCGCATAACAACAACAACGAATTGTGGGCGTCATGTAACACATTCAAAGCCATGCAACAAAAAGTCCTAAGCAAATACAAGAAACAACAACAAAAACAACAACCACGAATTTCAATGTTAATGAAATATTATTTTGTAGAAAATCCAAACTTACAACAAAAACAACAACAACATATAATAATTCATATAATGAAAATGCTATAAAAAAAAAAATTAATACTTCGCATATGTTTTGGGCATGTAGCAACAAAAACAACAACAAAGAAACTACCAAAACAAAAAAAACAATAAAGAAAGATTGTTGTTGTTGTTGTTGTTTCTCTTATGCATTAAATGTCAAAAATCCGAACGGATTAGTGTATATTCTGGATTTGAAGCGAGACGACAACAATGTGAAGGATGGAAACTTCAAGAGTATGCAAGACCGACCAGCCAAACGGACCGGACCGAACCTCTTGTAGCTCAACTGTAGCACCTCATCTCACTAACCAGCCAGCCAGCCAGCCAGCCAACCAAGCAACCGTCTCAGCATTCGAGCAGCCAAGCCAAGCAGCTGAAGGCGCTTAACTGCCATTTAGACCAAGTAGCAGTTGAAGAATGATGTGTGTTGTGAGCGTGGAGTGTGGCGTGGAGTGGGGCAGAGTGGTGTGGGCTGAGGTGGCTAGAGGGTGGCGCGCAGCAATGCTACGAAGGCGTGGGTTTAAGGTAACAGAAGCCAAAACCGAATCAACGCTAAAATGAGCAAACAACATAAAGTTTATTTGCATTTGGACATGGGGCAATCAAATGTCAGCAGCGCTCATGTGTGTGTGTGTATGTGTGTGGGTGGTGGGTATGCTGTGTTGCCTTGACTGGCGCTAAGTTGCCAGAGGGCGTGTGCGCATTAGATTAGAGAAGAGTTGCAAATTGATTAAAAACGCTTTCTTCATACATAACTGCAAATGAAATGATGATGAAGCAACAACAATGCGAAAGTAAACAAAATAAGCCAATGGAATGAAATGAAATGCGCAACAACAACAACAGCAACAACAACAACTCTTTAAAGGCACGTGTTGACGATGCCTGGATAAGCTTAATCCGCAATATAAACATGATTAAAATGAGTTAATCAAAAAAAAAAGAAAAACTGCACAATTGAAATGTTTCAAGTTTGGGAAACAACCCTCTTGAAAATTGAAGAAGAAGTTTTACGAGGCAAGAAAGGCAAAAGGGAACTTATTCTGCGACAATATTTGCACTCACCTTTGCATTCATTGGCGTCGCGTGCCGTCGCACGTCCCCAGGGCCGATCGAAGTAGAAGGGCATGCAACGCTCGCAGTCGCGGCCCGCTGTATTGTGCCGGCAATCGCAGCTGAGCTGACCGTGCCGATCGGTGACGCACTTGGAGGCATGCCCGTTGCACTTGCAGCGACCGCCCACCGAGAAGTCCGAGACCGCATAGTGCTGGCCACCTAGCAAGTTGTTGTTGCCACCGCCACCGCCGGTCACTTGCAGCGCATCGATGGCATTGCCACTGCCGCCAACCGCTTGAATCGCGCTGGAGACTGGTAGAGAGCGTGTGCCTAGATTGGTGCCCAGCAGCGTGCTGTACTTGCTGCTCTGCTTGCTCAGCTCGGCGGCGCTGCTCGTGTCGAGCGCAAAGAGCGCATTCGCGTCGGGCGTCTGCAGGCGATGGAACACCACACGTATATCGGTGGCCGTCACCCAGTCCTGCAGCACGGGCGAAGAGTCCAGATCGCGTGCCGACGGCCGACCCTCGAGCGTGCTGAACGCGATGCGCGAGCCCTGCAGACCCATGATGTCGCCGGTGGCGTGCCGATGCGCGTCCGTGCAACGTGCCTCCTGCTCGTTGTGCTTGGTGATGGCGATGCGCTGCGAGCGCCCGTAGACGCGTCGGCACTGGGAGCTGTAGAACTGGTAGGGCTGCCAGGTCTTGCCGTAGTCGGCGCTCTTGTAGATGGCCAGCGAGTCCGGCTTGGGCGCCTTCGGGCAGAACTGCAGATTTATGTAAGTCAACTCGTACTTCTTGCCCAGCGAGAAGGTCAGCGTGACATTGTCCGGCGGTGGCGTTGCAGGCGTGCCGCTGCTGGGCGTGGCTATGGGCGCCGAGCGCCAGCAGGTGACATTGTTCGAGTTGTTCAGATCGGTGAGCGCGGCGGCGCTGAAGCGACGCAAGGGATCGCCGTTGTCGCAGACGTGGCAAGATAGCTCGTTGGCGACGACGGCGGCCGGATTGAGGTTGGCCTCGTCGCCGGCGCCGCTGGCGGTTAGCTCGCAGTAGCGCTCCGGCTGTGCCTGGCCACAGGTGCTGGAGGCGATCACGGGCGCGCCATAGGCGGCGTTCACGAAGTCGGGTATGCAGCTGCGCGCCTTGTCGTCGTTGTAGCATGGATCGCTGGGCGGCTGCGTCGCGAACATCTTCAGGTAGACGTCGCTCGGTATGCCGCGCACGCCGCAAGCGTTGAGCAGCAGGAGCAGCAAGGCCGCCAAGTGCCACAAATGCCACAATTTGCACATTTCCACTTCACTTCAATTTGGTTTTGGTTTTAATTTTGGTTTTGGTTTTTCGTTGTTGTCTTCTTCTTGTTTAGCGTGTTTTAAGCACCTTCGCAATTTAATGCAATTAATACACAATTTCAATAAATTAAATTCAATTCAAATTACAAGAAAAAAAAAAACAAATAACAATCACAAGCAGCAAAAAAAAATGATGTTTTTTTTTATTGTATGAAGGAAACAAAGCAACAAACAAAAAACAATTTAATTCGTATCGCGTTTTTTTTCTTCGAGATTTTTAAGCGTTTTTGAAAGCAACGCGCGCACGCGACTTACGCACGAACAAATGACGACGATGTCGACTTATGTCGCTGGCCGAGTGAAAATTCGCTTAGCGTGTTTACAACGGGGGAAAAAAAAAACAATGCGTTCTCACAAAGCGCTTCGTCAAGTCGGGCTGCCTGTTCACAGACGACTAAAATAGGCTAGGAGCGCACATCAGCAACGAAGAAGCGAACAAAAGTGCTGCTGCTGCTGATGCTGCTACCGCTGCTGCTGCGATTGCTGAGGCTGAGGCTGCTGAAGCTGAAAGCGCCGCTATAAAGCAGCAAATCACGCGCGCAGCCAAAACGGTCGGTTAGACAGGCAGGCAAGCAAGCAGGCAGGCTAGCGAACAGCGAACAGGCAACGACAACATCAGTAATAATAACAACAATTACAACAACAATAACGACAACGAGTCACAGCATCAGCACAGCCTTAGTGCTAAACCAAATGACGACGACGACGACAACGACGACGAAGATGTTCGTTCGCCAACGCTCGTGCATTTTTGTAAACACGCATTCGGCTTTCGTTTGCTACTTCGTGTGCTGCACAGTGGTCGCATTACGCATGAAACACAAATCAAAGTATCACAGTGCGACTCGTTGAAAATCCGCTTACTTTCTGTGCGTATCGCACACGGTGCATTTAACATGTTGCGCGCTCTCTTGCTTTCGTTGACTAACAGCGTACGATATTCACCACACTTTGTCAACATTTCATGGTCTCTCTCGCAACAATGTTGCACAGCGTGCTGTTGCGATGTTGCGAAGCAATGTTTGCTTGTGCTTGTATGCTTACACGGCTTTTTCAACATGTTTGCTGTTGTTATTCATGCTGTGTACGTTATAATGACGCATGTCGTAAGGCAACTGTGCGCCACATGCGGCACTTGTGTTTTGCGGTTGAAAAAATACTGATTTGACCTTATTTCTCTTGTATTATTTGAGCACATGGGATATTTTAGTACTGAGGATCATTTGATCTGTGCAAGATTTGCGAGCATAAGTAAAATCAAACTCAAAAATATGTACTTTAGTTTGGTATGAACTTGAGGCACATAAACGATTGATTGACGATCGCTGCTTGTTGTTGTTGTTGCTTGTTATCTCGATTTCGATTTCGCATGTAACAATTTGCTTGTTTGTTTATTTATTTATTTTCTATGCATGGCAGATTCTTTCTTGCTTGCTCAGTTACGCTCTCGGAAATTGAGAGCTCTCAGCATTTATTTTTATGCTTTTCTTGTTATTGTAGCGCGTCTTTACCAATTGTTGTTGTTATTCTTAGCTGAACGCCAAATGGCGTTGAGAATTTTTAGAAGAATTACAACGAATTTTCAAAAGCAAACATGAAACATGCATAAATTGAATAAAGCCACTATTCTGTAATACTAAATGAACCTACGCAGCTTAATTTCGCATGTTAAACCTAATCCTCAAACTATTCAAAGCCTCACCTTTATCGCAACGTCTCAGCTCAGCACAACTTGGCTCAGCATTTTGATAACAACTTCATTAACGCGCAAACCTCAAGAAACCACGTAATTTGAGGCTTTATGAACTGCCATGCCATCCTAAGTTCAGTTCAGTTGAGTTTAGTTTGCTTCAGTTGAGTTCATTTGCTTCAACAGCTTGATGAAGCTTATCGGTGACAATGATTTCGTCATCAATAACTGAGATACATACATATGCATATATATATGTACGTATATATACTTTGCCAACTGCCAGCGCTCAGTTTTGCTGAAGACGTGGTAAGCGGGCCAGAGGGCAAGTGGCAGCTGACGAGAGGAATGTCGAAGAAGCAACGCGGAACGTTCGTCGACAGTTGTTGTTTGTAAGTTATTAACTTGTCGTTAATGAAAATCATCAATTTCGGGTAATTATGATGTCTTGATTAAAGTGTCTTAGGCGCAGTTAAAGAAACAGCAAGAGTGAGCGAGATGGAGCGAGAGAGAGAGAGAGGGAGAAGGCGTGCGTGTTGAAGTCTCTAAAAAAGAAAGGAGTAATAAATAAGTCAAGTGAAGAGGAAGAGGAAGCAAGCAAGGAAGTTCGAACAAAAAAAGGTAAAGAAAAGTACAACATATCTCTCTCCCTCTCTCACTCACTCTTCATTATGCCAGTTCATTGTGTTTGTCTTAATTTCATCGCTGCTTCTTCTTCTTCGACGTCTTCTGCCACCTGCGCTGCAATGCACAACTGACCAAACGACAGCCCCCTCCCCGCCCCCTTTTTGACCACATTATGTGCCAATAATTACATTGCAGTTGGTCTTTTGCTGATAAGCAACAAATTCCATAATTTTCCAATCAGCGCGTCCTTTGCTGACGCCATAGTCAAACACGGTTTTACCGCAGTGCACCGCGCCGCGCCCCTTTTGCACCCACGCACACATTTGCGCGCATAGTTAATTAGGTTTTTGTGGTTTCGCTTGTTGTCGTTGTTGTTGTTGTCGTTGTTGTCGTTGTTGCTCCTTTGTTTATTTGCTTTGGGCGAAGGCGCGTATAATTAGCTTCATAATCGCCGTCGATGCTGGTCCAGTCACTCAGTCAGTCAGTCAGTCAGTCATTCAGTGAGACTGTGCCTCTGTCCCCCCCGTGCCACTGTTCCACTATTCATTCGTTCACAGCGCTCCATGACCATGCCAACCTGTTCAGCAATGCTGTCCGTCCGTCCGTCCGTGTCGGCCGTTCGGTTAACCATTTTTGCTTACTTACATATGTATATGTATATATGTATTTTTTTCGTTTGTTGCGCTGCATTGCTTTTTTATGTTGTTGTTGTTGCTCATTTGTGCGGGCGCATACGTTCTCTCGTTCCTTCGTTCTCTCTTTCGTTCGTTCGTTCGTTCGTTCGCTTGGCGTGTTAATTGTTGAATTTCTCACGTTATTTGTTATTTTTACAATAATTTAATTTTTGTTGCTTTGCTTTCCCCCTTTACCGCCCTCCGCTTAACATCTTTTACATGTCTTTCTTATTTTCTTTTTCATTTGTAATTTTAAACATTGAATTTGCTTTGGCGCGCATATCCTTGTTGCTGTTCTTGTTGCTTATTAACATTGAACTTTTGTTACATTTGGGCTTTTGTGTATAAGCATATCAAATACACACACACACACACACACATGCACACAGTCCAAGCGTCCATGCTTGTGGCCATGACTTGTTTGCACAACGAAATGTTATAAAGTCATGCAACTTTATTAGTTTCGCTGCTTCTTCTTACTACTGTTTTTTTTGTATTTTTATTTTTTATACAAAAAGAAAAAGCAGCAAAAAAAATGCTATAAAACGGTGACAAAAAAGAAACAAACCAATGAACTGCCACGCCTTAAGCTACGGCGTACGCCCATTGTGCAACAATCAAAGCTGCCGTCGGCTTCGATGACATGTAATGAAAATTGCATTTTCATTTTCGCTGATTTCGACAAACGTCGCTCTTCTTCTTTTTCTTTATTTCGTTGGTTATTGCTCCTCAAACCACAGTGCCAACCCCCCCCTACCACCCCACGCGACTTTTTCTTTTTTGTTTGTTCATTGTTTGTTGTTGTTGTTGTTGTTGTTGTTGTTGGACGTGCTGAGTGGCAAATGTTGACATTGGCATTGTCATTTTCTCGCCATGTGCGTGTGTGTGTGTGTGTGTGTGTGTGTGTGTATCTGTTGTCTGCCTCGAAGCCAAGTTTTTGGATTACATGAGCATTTCGAACGGTTTGTCTGCAAAAACCGAATTCTGATTGAGTTTCTTTAACAGAGTTGTTGTCGTTGTTGTTGTTGTTGTTGGCTGCGCTTCGGCGCATATTTTGACCGCTGGCATATTGATGTCCTTATCGCAATTACCCAATGCACGAACAGGAGCAACAAAGGCACTTCAATTACGTCGTGCCAAACCGCTAAGCCTTTGCTCTGTAACACTGTGCATGTATGCATGTGTGTATGTGTGTGTGTGTTTTGTGCTACGAAACAATTTTAACAAATTTGGTTTTTTGAACATTTTCATTTTGTATTCTTAAATCTCGTCTTGAGCTCCTTATCAGTGAGCAGCAACACCTGCTCAGCAAAGAAGCCTCACACACACATGCACACACATGCACAAACACATGCTCAGTTATTTTCTATTTGATGTTTGGAGTTTTTGCATAACTTTGGTCAAATTTGATTGCTTTGTAAAACTTACTTTCCTTCAATTTTTGCTTGGCTTATAATAATTCAAATAACTCAGCTTATGTGTGTGTGTGTGTGTGCATGTGTGTGTTCTTCAAACCGCAATTTTTGGCATTTGCTCACTTAAATATTTGAAAATGTATGCAAAGAAATTTATGCTTCTTGTTTACATCAATGAAAAGGCAATTACACACACACACACACACACACACACACACACGCACAGACACACACACACGCATGAAGGCATTTACTCGTTGATATTATATTACGCTTGATGCTTTTGTTACCGCAACGCAACTCTTACGTTTTTATTGTAATTGTTGTTGTTGTTGTTGCGGATAGCTTATTGGTTTGCCTTTGTTTGACAACAACAATTTACAGCAACGCGTTGATCAATAAATGATAATGGCTTCCAATAAGAAAATTAATAGTAACTCATATGCATAACAACAACAACAATGCCAACAACAACAAAAAAAAGGGTGCACCAAAAGCTAACAGAGTTTTTTTGAATGAAAATTCATCAATATTAAAAATATATTGCCTATGTTACATAGCGCTGCACAAGACATACGTTAGTCTAGCGCCAAGCACACATTTTCGTTTTAAGTCATATGCAAACGACAACAACAGCAACAACACAAACAAAGGGCGCATCAAAAGCTAGCAGAGTTCATTTAAATGAAAATTAGTAATTATCAAGTATTTGTTACCTATGTTACTAGGCGCTGCACGTATACATACGTCAGTCTAGCGCCAAGCACATGTTATCGTTTGAAGTCTTTGGGTATTCCTATTTGGTGCGCCCTGTAAATGCCATGCAACGCCAAGAAGTTGCCGGCGCAGCTGTGCTGGTGCTGCTGGCCGACTGAAAAGCAAGAAAACATTGTGAGGGGCGGAGGGAAGGGGCTTTGGACTGAGCAAAATCACCGAATTGGCATAAATTCGATTCGAAATGAAAGCGCAAACAGTGAAACCGAAACGAATGAATGCGCCTGCGACATAAGCCACAAAATCCGCGCCATAAATCGTTTACACACCAGTCTATATATGTATGTATGTACATATATGTATGTATGGCTTATCCATGAATGTGCGGCAAAACCAACAAAGGCGGTGAAAAAATAACTAGAAACAGAACGGAATTGTTAGCAGAATGCATGAAGAACCCAAAACGCTGCGAGAAGCAAAAAATGCATGCAAAAACGCGATTGGTTCGCTCGACAGTAAAAACAACTATTATAGCGGCCAAAAAGGGGGGAAAAAAATGCGTTATAAATAAATGAAACATGTTCGAAGTTGCAATGCTTTTAATTTTATTGCGCTGCCCGCCTTCCACCCGCTTTCCACGCCTCTGCGATCCTTGTTTGTGTGCGAACATCTTCAAAAAATATTTATGCTTATAATTATAATATTAATTATTATATTCATTTTAGTTTAATATTAATTAATATTTATTTCAATTTGTTATTTGCGATGTTTGCACAAAAGAATTTTAGCGCAGGACTTTTGCACACTCATTTGATTATTATGTCCGTCTGTCTGTCCAGCTGTCCGTCCGTACACTGGTGACCTACACTGTGCAAGGCATGGCATATGTTCTATGTCCCTCCCTCTCGCTCTTGTGCACTCCAGCGCTAACATGCATGTCCTGCCGCAGTCCGGCCGCTCGTCTATCTGTCTGTCTGTCTGTCCGTCCGTCCGGCACTTTTTTCTGCTGTTGTTCCATGCCGATATGTTGTCGGTGTGAAATATTTCAAATAAATAAACATTTCATGGCATTTCAATATTTTTTCACATTTCTGTTTTTATATTTTTTTATCTTTTGTTGTTGCTGTTTTTGTTGTTGTTGCTGTTGTTGTTTCTTATTCACTCTCGTAAAACGTCAGTTTATTTTTCGCAATTTGTTGGCTTATGAAAATATGCAAACGATGCGTTTAAGCTGATATTTTAACAATTCCGAGCAGCGGGAGTTGCCAGCAAATTGCTGATTTATTTAAAGGTAAACTGTGTGTGTGTGTGTGCCTGTGTGTGTGTGTGTGTGTGTGTGGTTTGTTTGAGTTCTCATTTGGCTGGATTGTATTTAAATCATGAACTTGTTATTTAAGCCAAGTTAGCATTGTATATTTTGTTTAAACGGCAATTGATCTCTGCGCTTTTTTTGTTCTGCATTTCATGCTCTGTCAATATTAGACTCACGCATGCATATTACAGGCACGCCAGAGTGGGTGGACAGGCGTGGCACGCAGCACAAGAGCAACGCAGATGGCCGTTGTATTAACAGTGCCGACGCCCTTGCATTGCAGCGATTGCCAAAGGTCGAATTCATAACTCATTATCAATTTAAACAGCTTGAAGAATGAATGAATGAGTAAACCAAATAGACTCATTAATACGGAGGTTCCAGTAAGACTCGGCAACTAATAAAAGTACTATAAAGGCGACATGAATGTTTATATAACTATAAAGTACATAAGAGAAGTCTGCCGGAATACATTCATTTGAGAATCTGCTGTACAGTAGATTCCTATGAGTAGATAAACCTAAGAGCGAATGTAATGATTAATGTACTCACACTCAGTGAATGCTGTGGTATTGTTTGATACTAAACTGTGTACATCAAACAATGAGTGAATGAGTACAGTGGTGTGCATAATGTAGAAACATCCGCCAGGCAAAATAATAGATTACCAAAGTAAAGAGGTATAAGGTATAAGCAACTGTGCTGACTCGCTCATGTGTCATACAGTGTACTCACTCTATTTTAAAACATTGTACATGCAATTCACTGTACAATCTCTATGCGAATAGTGTACAATATTCATAAACATTCACTCAATATGATACATCAAGACAAGCATTCGTTTTCGGAGTGAGTAATTCATTTGCCGTCGTGAATGCATTCATGAGACCTTTAGTACAACACTCGTTTAATGAGGTTTTGAAAGTATCTTTTGCCAAATAGTCTTTTAAATAATGCCAACTTCAGCAGTAATCCAATCTGCCGCAAGATGGCATTGCAGTTGCACGGACATTCTTGCCACAAAAATACGGTAAACTTTTTCAGTCATTTGCACAAACTTCTCAAAATTGAAGCACGTTTGGCTTTCGAATTGATTTGCCTTTCAGTCACAGCCATCAACTAAATTCATGGCAATATTTTTTGCATTTTCGGTTTGGTCTCCTTTTTTCTTCTCTTTTTTTTGTCAACCGCGTCAGCACTTGTTTCTATTAAAACAAAGACTGTAAGCGATGAAGCGAACAGTGAACAGAGAAAAAAATACTCATAAGTCGCACGAATGGGAGAACACCTGCACGGGACAAGCACTTGATAAATCGCTTGTCGAATCGATGCGGCCAATTGGCATCATCAGTCTTCGCCAGGCACTCAGCAATGACTGGTGTGGAGAGACAGTGCCTGTAACGCAGTCGAGCAGTCGAATGGACAACGAAAGGACGCGCACACTTAATGCAATTAGAAAATTATTATTAAAGAGTTGGCTCGACAATGATGAAGAAGACGAGGCGGCGATGAAGGCTGCGAAGTGTCAACCTTTGTTAGGCCGAAGCAGTAAGCCGAGAAATTAGCCCTAGATGGGCGTAGGCCTGGGCATGTGCCGAGGCGTAGACACACAAGGCGGCTGGGCTGGGCTGGGCTAAATTTATGCATGAGCCATGCCGTTGAAGAAAACTCGTTGCGCATATTAAAACAGCGTTTGGCTACGTGGCGTATGCGCGATTTTAATAGACACACACACACACACACACACACACACACACATACACATTAGCAATGAGCGACCTTTGTTTTCAGCAATGTGTGGTTTTATTATACGTCTGATTTTCGAGGCGTGGCATGGGTTTAGCACAAATTGAAGAGGCGAAAAAATGCGCACAAGTTTGTGGTTAACCAAAATGATTTTCATGATAACATGATGAGGGTGTAATAGTGTCTGTGTTTCTGTGTGTGTGTGTGTGAGAGAGGCGAAGTGCTATGAAAAAATAGCAAGCAGGAAAAAAGTTGCGCCAAAAGAATTCATGGCATTTTTCACACTTCTCATTTTGCTTTTATTTTTATATATTTTTTCCTTGATTTGGTTTTCATTTTCTTTGTTGTTGTTGTTGTGCTTTTTGGCGTTTCTTTGCAGCGTTGCAATTATCATTTCAGCATTGAGCGCGTGTCGTCGTCCATCACCGTGCCGTCACTGTCAGCCAAGCCAAGCGCGACGAGCGCAACGACCATGGTCACTTCCGCTGCCGCCGCTGCTGAATTCTCTATTTAGCTGCGTGCATATTCATGGCCACAACCGCAAGCCGCAAAGCCACAAGAAGCAACGCAACGAGTCCTGCCGCATCGCCGTCCGTATTGCTGCATTGCCTAGGCTGCCGCTAACTGATTTGTATATATGATAAATCATTTATGACAGCGAACGACTTCTGCCTCATTTTCATTTTCATGCTCATGCTCATCTTCATATTCGCTTGGCAATTTCTTTGGCCATGACTCGATGATCGCCCTGCCGTGCCTCGACTTGACTTGAGTTGAGTTGACTTGCCCTGCTGCCTCACTGGCATATACTTGTTTGTCTGCATTCAACGACGCCACCCGGCTGCGGTTGCCTTCACTGCGCTGTTCATTTCATGAATGCCATGAATACATGCGAAGGCACAAAGGCACAAAGACGCCAACGCCAACGCCTCACTTGCCTTCGTCCTTTTACCTGTGCCTTCTGCATGCGCTTATACATTTTGTCAATTTGGTGCAACATCTGTGGCTGCCACAAGGCGCACCTTACTCACCGTTCAGCTCGGCTCGGCTCATCATCATCACCATCATCGTTGCTGGCCAGCACTGCCGCATATTGTTTGTTTGTTGCTTCTTTCCGGTGCGCCTTTGACTTCGCAGGTGTTTCATTTGGTGGTTTATACACACTTCCTGCACACGCCCTCCTCGCTTCCTGCACGCCAACATTCGCCGCTGGTTGCAATTTCAATTACTGCGCACTCATTCAATTCGTTTCTTTACTGCGTGCCCCTCACTGCCCCCCACAGCGTTGCGCTGCTAATGCAACACGGCATTCATTAGCAGCGTTGCCGCTCTGGGACTCATGTGCAATTTCCGTATATTTTCTATTATTTTTGCCGCGCCATGCAAAGCACTTTAAACATGTTCCCCAAAGAGTTGTGCAAAAACAAAAAACCGAACAATGAAATTGTTGCAGAAACTTTTCGTTGCATACTTTTGTGTGCGCGCACGATTTTGCCAAACTTGAAATTAGCAAAGACATGTCTGTTTGATGCGTCCACTGGACGACACTTTTAGTCTGCCCGTCTATGTGTTTTTGTGTGTGTGTGTGTGTGTGAGAGTGTATAAATTATAGAAATACTTTACTATTTAAAATGCTCATGACTCATGTGTCTTTCTTGCCTTCCGTCTGTCTGACAAATTTGATGCGCAAATCTCAACTTGACATGGAAATATTTACAAAACAGCAAATTGAATCTGCTAAGATTTGTGTCCTGTTATTGTTGTTGTAGTTGTTGTTGTTGTGCACTCGCCATTTTAAATAGCAAAGCTGAGCCTCCGAGTTAGGCGGACTTATCATCTGCCAGTCCAACCGGCCATTCGTCCCTCTGCCTGTGATCAGTCAACTTGCTCGAAACTCATGTTGTGCGTGTGTCCTTTTTCTCTGTGGTGTCCGTTTTTCATTGTTTCGTTGCGCTCTGCAGAGTTGAAAAATCGTTGTTGTTGTTGTTGTTGCTGTTGTTGTCTGCAGGATTTTCAATACGTTGTGCTCGCTTTGTGCATTTGTAATCATGTTATTAAATGCCTGTGTTGTTGTTGTTTTCTAGTTGCTCTTGCTATCAGCATACAACGAGACGAGTTAGAACTTTCAACTGTGTGTGTGTGTGTGTGTGTGTGTGTGAGTTTTTTTGCCACTGACAGCTCTCAAAGGATTAGACGTGTTTCACATCTAAAATATGCATGAACCTGTGTGCCGCATGTCCTTTCGCTCCTTTGTGGCCAATAATAATATGAACAACAACAGCAACAACAACAACAACAATAATAATGATAGCAACAAAATATGTTTTTGCATGCAACGTTTGACGTTTAAAATGTTTTTAGCATGCACGCACCCGCCATTTCGCCACGCCCACAGCCCTCACACACACACAGCCTTTGATGATGCAGCCTTCTTAGCCCCCCTTTTGTGTTGATTCGCCTGAATTTGTATTTGTATTTGTATTTTGTCGTTCGCATTTAGACACCTGCCAGATACCAGCGCACCTCTGCCGCCCCACTGTGCACCACTCGGGGCATATGCCATGGCATAGGTTGCACAACAACAAAGGCGTAATTTCAATCAGAGGCCGCAACGTTTGTTATTTTTAACATGGTGTGAATTTGCCAACAAATGTTTATTTATTTTTGTTTTTGCGTTTTTTTGCTCGTTGTTGTTGTTGTTGTTTGTTGTTGTTGTTGTTGCTTTGCTTTCTGGCTTTGCGCCTTTTTGCCGACGTGTATTTCTGCGGCACAAACTGATTTAAGCCGATTAAGTGGTGCCATCTCGCTCGCACGCACGCACTCCGGCAGCCAGGAAGACCGGCAGGCCGGCAGGCAACGAAGCAAATTTAAGCCAAGCGAATGAGCAAATGACTGAGTGCGAAAATGAGTAAATGAGTGAATGATTGAATGCTTTCGCTTGTCCGCTTCTGCATTTCGCTTACCCGCTTTTTTTTCATTACTTTTTTTCACTTCGCGAATGGTTTGAGTAATTGACGTTGATGGAGATTATGTTGCGCGTTAAAGCCAAAAGCCGAAAGCCGAAAGCCGAAACTTGTACAAACATATCATCATCTTCTTCAACAAGTCAACGAGCCAACGATCCGTTTAACGGCGGGGGCGGTTACAAAAATCAAACACATTGAACAATGAAATGTACGAAGTGACAAAAATCCTCGCCTTTAATTAAGACAGGAAACGAAATAGTTGATATTTCGAAAAAAGCAACTTTATATCCTTGAGTAAGACAACAAAATATACCTAAGGACACATTTTGATAGAAGTCTTACGTGGAAAACTCATGCAATGGCCAAAAAAACAAGCACTCTTATTTATTGGCTACTTGGAGCTTCTTTGGTCACGGCAAATAAACTAATATATATGACAAGCTACTCAATACACAGAGAACTCAATATGCCACTCATTAAGAATGAAATTGGTGTGTACTCAAGAAAATACTTAGCGAGAATATCAAGTATCACACTAGTGACCAAGCTATTAATCTACTAGGCAATAGTGAAACCGTAAGAAGCCTAAAAGGGTGCTATGTTTTGGATTAGCCTTATAGATAGATGCATATAGTGTGGTAATTAGAACATTATAATTGGTCTCAAAGTTGGTTTTATTGCAGCTCAATTATACCTAAGATTTTAACATTAGCAAATAAGATTTAAATAAGAAAAAAATATAAAAGTCTAAAATATATTCATGTCTCACATAATACAATAGCGAAATTTATGCATTGGATTTTTTCGTTTGTTTGCATTGAATTGTCGAAGCATAAATCGTGCGAGCAACGTTGATACAACAGAGGGGCCAGAGGGGCCGTTGGTGTGAGCAATGAACTTCTTAAATCATGCGGCACATTTTGCATGAATTCATGCCGCTTTGTGCAAAGCGCGTAAGACGCACGCACGCAGGCAGACAGACGGACAGACGGACAGACAGAGCATGCCACAAAGGCACGCATAAACGGAAACGGAAACTGTCGCCATGCCGGTCGAGCGACCAAGCGACGAAGCGAACGATTGCCTGAGGCGGCATTCACATCGTTTGGCAGACTTAATGAATTTGAAATCAACTTTGCCATCTTCATTGCCGTCATTGCCGTCAGTCGGCTTCATCAACGTCGCTTCGTCGAGTTGACTTCGCTGACTCACTTGACTACTTAAATTAAGTGAGCGTAATGAATTTTATGTTATTTTATCGTATTTAACAAGTGCGCCGTGTTTATTATTGTTTGCCATTTGTCGTTGTAAAATTTTTGAAGTCGCTTTTTATGGCCGCCAACCATAAACACACACACACACACACACAAACACACACACACACAGGCACACAAATATAAGATGTCCTTAACTAAACAAATGACAGCTAAAGACGCGCATTCGGCATGTTTGGGCCACCCTCAGACGACTGGGGGTCACAGCAAGGACATGCCGAAATCGCACGTTAAATAAGATGGCATTAAAGCATCACTTGCTGCTGATGCTGCTGATGCTCTAAAGCAGTTAAAATTAATTACATTTATGCCAAATGCCACGCCCACACACACACACACACACACACACACAAACACACAAAACACACAGCGAACGCTAATGAAGTGTGCATAATGAGCACGCGATTTTTCACGCGATTTACGCGCGTTTTGCGCGCGACTTTTCTCTATTAACTTCATTTGGCAAATGCGTCGCGCATTCTTGTTGCTGCCAAATGATGCGTTAATGATGCATTAGTCTGATATTAAAGCCGTTAATGGTAAACTTTGTTTGCTCTTCTTCTTCTTCTTCAGCCGCTGCAACTGCTGTTGCAACTTGCAGCAAACGCCAAAGCGAAAGCAAAAGCAAATAATGTAAAGCAAAGTGAAATAAATCAGAAAAATAAGAAAAGAAGAGTTAAAACTAAAATGAAACTTTTGACCAGCATAAGAAAACTCAATTTGAAAGCGGTTTTTCTTACTTGTGCGTTGAGATTTTTTCCCTTTTTTTCTGCTTCTTCTTCTTGCTGCTTTTGCTTTTAGCGCAACGCGATTTTGTGCGTTGGCCACGCTCGATCACTGGGCAAGTCTATTTCAATATTTTATGTCATGCTTAAGCAACTTTATGTTTTTTACAACATTTCCATCAACTCTGCCATTTCTTTTGCTCATAAGACGCTTTGGTAGTTGTACATACACAAGTAAGTAGAAGCTGCAAGCATCAAAGCAGAAGTTTTATGAAGTTGCAAAGCAAAACTTTTATTTGCAACGATTCTTTTTTTTTTGTATTTTTTTGTAGCTTATTTTATTTTTTCGCTGCGCTTAAATATTGCCAATATTTCTTATGCAAGCTGCTTCTTCGACAACCACTTATTTAATACCAACCTCGTCATCATCATCATCATCACCATCATGCGCATGATCATTATCGTCGTTGTCCTATTTGATTTGCTGCGGTTATTAAAGTTAGTCCTGCTCTCAAACGTTTTCTATGCGTCCGTCCGTCTCTCTGCATATCTGTCTATCTATCTGTCTGTCCACCCTGCCATCTTTAATAAAACGCAAAGTAGCGTTGGCAAATTTCAAAAGTAACGAACAAATAAACAAGATTATGCAATTAGCCAAAAGTGTCATTCAAAAAGGGATATTCATCGCTTTTAACTAACAGGCAACTTTATTAGATTTTTCATGTTGCTGTCATTTTCATTTTGCAACTTAAGCAACTATGACATACTCATTTGTTAACTTTTTGCTATTTTTTTTTGTATTTTCTTTGGCATTTTTGCTTCTCCGTTGTCATGTAATTTATATGCCGGCATATTAAATAACTTTTACGAGACTTCTTTTGGTGCCATAAAGACGATGAAGAGTCTTTCTTTAGTTGCTGCACTGCCTGCCCTCCCTCACTCACTTACTTACAGTTTGCAGTTTGCGTGCTCGCATTCTCAATTTCAGAGTTTCGCAAACCAAAAATAAAAAAAACTTTATAATCGTTTATGACGCTGCAAACTAATTGCAATGTAAATAAATTACAACCAACACCAAACGCCAAACAAAGCTAAGCTAAGGCTGAACTGAGCCGGCGCTCGACAAGGCTCGAAGCAATTCGACTTGTTGGGCTCTGTTCTGCTCTGTTCTGTTCAGTTGCAGATACTATGCCATGAGTGCTTATCTGCATAAATTTATATTTCACTCAAAATGCATACTTCATGTGTTAGAACAGTGGCCGTGGCAATTGTGGACAGGGAGGCAGGGAGACAGGGGCGTAGTTAAAGTTGAAAGTAACTAAGACACATAGAATGTGAGAGAGAGAGAGTGTGAGACGGAGCGTTGAGTCGACTCGACTCGACTCGACTTAACTAACTATTAGGCACTCAACCAAATCCAACATTGAAGCTTCAACGGTATCAACAGCAGGGGGCGCAGCAGGCGCAGGCACAGCTTCTAAAGGACCACAAGCAAAAAGGATTTACACCGCACAGCGCTTTGAGTCGCTTTACGCTCTACACTACTTTACACTACTTTACTCTACACCAAAAAAAAATTAAATTGATTTTTTGACTATTGGCAATTTTTAAGTGTCATTTTTATCAATTTTTAAACAAGTAAAATAATAATTTAATATTAAAAAATATATATTAAAGTTGTATTTATACATAAACCAAATTATATAATAAATACTGAAAAAGTATCAAAAACAAAATCGAGGGAAAATTGTTTTAAAAAAAACGTTTATAGGAAAAACATTTTTTTTATGTTCATTTAAAAAATCATTGGATCAAATAGGATTCAAGGATATTTCTCTACATCATTTTTTGAAGATAAGATCTCTTGATCGTTTCGGCTGGTATGGCGGCAATTTCCTGTCAGATGTTTCCCTTAAGTGCGTCTCAGGGTTTCGACGCTTGGGACGCTTCGAATGGGTCAAGTTATTACACGATCTGACAGCGCCTTCAAAATTTGCAGTGTTGCCAGATCTTTTCGTTGAATTTAGCCAGTATGAAAAATATTATTTCAATGTTTATTTTCTGTGAGTGTACTCTACTTAACTTTACTTAGCGTGCCTTGCCTCTCCTTGCCGCTGCTCTTCCTGCTGGCTTGCTTGGTTGCTGCAAAGCTGAGCTGTGTTCCTATTTTTAGCATCGACATCGTTGTCGTCATTATGATCCTTGTAGTTGTCGCAATTAGTACACTCCAAATCCCTTGTAGCTTTGCAACACTTTGCCTTTTAACGAACACACACACACACACACGCACACATGTTTACACATGCATACATATTGCAAAAGAGCGAGTGCAGATGCGCCAATGAGTAACTTCGACGGTTGCTTCGTCGTTCATTCATTCATTTGCTTGCTTTGTTGTTGTTGTTGTTGTTGTTCTTCTGCTTCTTCTGCCTCTTCGTGTTATTGCAATTGTTGTTGCATTTGACTGTGCCTAGCTACTGACTCACTGAGCGCTTTGTTTGTGCGTGTGCGATATGCTTTTGTAGCTTTTAGCCAGAAAGTGTTCGAGCTCCTTCAACTGTTGCCCAACCGAAGCGCACACAAAACGAGCAACCAACTCAACGAAATGCCAACCGCCTGCCAGTCTGTCTGTCTGACTGTGTGTCTGTCTGTGTGTCTGTCTGTGTGTCTGTTTCACCTGTCGAGTCTCAGTGAACTTTCGGTGAGTGCGCGCAAGGCTATCAAGCCTATCAACTGCATCCGGAACTGCTATCCGCTTTGCAACAGCTTTCGGCTTTTATGACTTTTAAATAGTTTCAAATTTGCACACACACACACGCACACACACACACAGAGAGACACACACATACGCACACATACAGTTGCATACATAAAAATAAACGCACTGAGAGATTTTTGTTTGCTGCCAACGAAGATTTATTATCAGCTCTGTAAAGGCCTCCACTGGCAGTCGCACACACACACTCACACACACACACGCACACATATGCGTTGTCATTTTTGCGAAAAATAGTTTAGCATAGTTTTTGGCGCCAAACTTATTGCCAGCTTACTTGTCCCATGTTGTTGTTGTCGTAGTGCATGCATATATGCAAATGCGTGTGTGTGTGTGGAGCATCTTTGTAGGCTAGCTCGCCTGTTTGCAAGCTTCTTTGCCGCATATTTCTTCATAAGAATTGCAACGACTTAATGTGATTTAAATTCATGCAGAAGACCATTTTACAACTCAGCTTTGCCTTACATGCACATGAGGGGCACACATGAGGCAAAGCCGTACCAGCAACAACAAACCTCTGGCTTCGGCAAACATCAAACCGACAAACATGTCAAGATTGCTTTTGCAACACTTTTGGCAACTTTCGGCAACATTTTGCAAAGCCAAGCAAACTGAAGTCCCAGACCGATTCGAGCGTCCATCGAAGGGCGTCGAGTAGAGGCAAGTTGAGTCCTGGCGAGGCGAGGCGAGTTGAGTTGATGGCGCGGAAGCGGAAGCGGAAACGGCAGAGCGAGATGACCTAAGTTGCCGCCGAAGTTTCACGTGTCCACACATGAGTTCAGTCGCCCTGTGTGTCGGTGTGTGTGTGTGTGTGTCAGTGTGAAAATAGCAGTCGACAGTGAGCATATGAAAAGTTGAAAATCCACTTGAAAAGCGAATGAATGAGCTCACCGAGGTGGCCTGGCCTCAAGTGCTGATGTTACATTCTCGTGCATATTTCAATGCAGCGGTGACAGTCAGACGGACGGACGGACAGATGGACGGAGAGGACACTGAGGCGGCCGACTATTTTAACGTTCTATCAAAGGTTGCAACGCCCGAAGCCCGAAGGCGAAAGCTGAGGCTGAAATTGAAGCTTTGCCTTTGAGCATGTCTATTGTCCGTGTTGTTGTTGTTGTTGTTGTCGGAATATTTGTGCACCTTATGCACCGTTATTTGGTTGCTCTTACTGAAGTTGTTGTTGTAGTTGTTGCTTTGGCATGTTCAATAAAGTAGCAACATTTTTTTGTCGAATATACTTCACTACAGACTTTGGCATGAGTTGCATTGTTGTTGTTGTTGTTGTTGCTGCTGCTATATGAAGAAGTGTAACTATTTAAATGTTTTTGCAAACTTGTTTATGCATGTATTTGTATTGTCATCTGTTGTTGTTGTTGTTGTTGGTTTTCCTGTTGCAGGATGTGTGTTATGTGAAATAGTTCAGTTTGGCGTACATTTGACCAACAACACAAACAGACACACACACACACACACACAGACATGTGCATGTGCTACGTGTAAGTGTTGTACATACGTGTGGTTAAAGTAGTTTTTCCTGCTATTGTTGTTGTTGTTTGTTGCTATTATATTATCGTTGCCATCAGCTGTTGCTGTTGCTGCTGCTGTTGTTGTTGTTGTTGTTGCCGCCAATTGTTTGCTATTCGTGTTATTACTAATGTACTTGTTGTTGTCGTTGTTGTTGTCGTTGTTATTTCAGCGTCATTATTGCGGTGGCGTGGCAATGATGCTTGACACAAGTAGTACACACTTACAAACACACTCACACAGACACACACATGTGTATAAACGTAATTGCAACATGCTGTTGTTGCCACCTTTTTACTATGCTTGCCTGGGCACACACTTCATTTATGTTACATGAGATAATGCACGTTATTACACACACACACACACACACATTAACAAGGACCATTTGCTGCTGGCTGCCTGCTTTGACATTGTTGTTGCTGTTGCTGTTGTTGTTGCTGCGTCGCTTTCATTGTCTCAAGTTCTAACATGAAGAAGCTTCTTTAAGTTAATAGTTGACACTAATTAGATATGTTTTTCCAACAACAACAACAACAACAGCAACTATAAACAAAAGCACAAAGTACAACAACAACAACAACTTAGTCGTCTTCGTCGTCGGTGTCATGCTCGTCAGCAACATCAACATCAAACATGAACATGAACATCATCGCGTAAAGTTTATTTGCTTAACAAATTTTCTAAGCTTACTTATTCGAAAGTATCTTATGTCAACTGAAGTTTTAAGTCCTCACACACACACACACACAAACACACACACACACACGGAGCAATTACAGTTGAGCAGTTGTTTAAAGATTGTGCAAAAGGGGACAATCGACAATCGGGGTTGAACAAACAAAGTCGCTTTGAAATGAAGATATTTAAATTTGTTGCTGTTGGAGAACTTTTGTTGCTGTAAGGAGATAATAAAATTGCAAGCCAATAAGCTCAAGCTGAAACTGAAGTTGCCTGAAATGCTTTTTAAATGCTTCTGCAACGACAACAACACAAGAGTTATTCATGGGCAAAGCAGATTCAAAGAAGCGCTGCTCAATGTTAATGATGATAAGTTGTGCTCTGACAAACGCAAAGCATTTGAAAAGCAACACAAAAACCGACTCAAGGCATGAACAATTGAGGCACGCTGCTGAGCTTTAATGAAGCCTTTGACGCGTATCTGTGGCGCCACTCAAGCTCACTGGCAGCTAGCGAACAGAATCCAAAACAGACGAGTGTTTTCTATATGCTCTGTGAAAGGGTATTCAAATTCGTTGAAGATTTTTGAAAGAGGCACAAAGCACAGTCCAAAATGATCCATTGGCCAGAAGCATTAAGCATAGCGAAAGAGATGTACTTCACTTGCTGTTGCTCGAGTTGCCATATTGGATATCGCAAGAGGGTTTCTAAGCAGCACATGGGTTAAATGGGTTCGGTTCGGGCATCTTTGAAACGAGATTGCGGCACGAAACAAATTCCTTGCAATTGGAGACATGAGACACTTGTGTTGATGGAGCGAAAAGACAAGAATCGCTTTATTTTTGAAAGGAATGTTGGTTTGCTTTATGGGTGAGGGTTATTCACGAATGCGACTCTGGCAACTCTGTTTTAAAACTGTTAAGCGTGCTTTTAATAGACTCTTTAATAGAAAAGTAATTTAACCAGCCCAAAATAGCAGCTATTAAAAAATTTGTTCGTTAATAGAGACAAAAACAGTTGCTCTGAATACGACACGCTGTTAAAATTCTATTAACGTGCCATTTAATAGAAATTTTACATTAACAGTTCCTAATAGAATTGCTATTATTTTCATACTTGAGATTCGTTCGTCATATAAGCATAGCATTTGCCAATCGACTTGTAGGGAGCAACAATTTCAAGACGGTCGACCTTCTGGCTCAACAATGAGAACAATTTTTGTGTTTGTCGTAAGCAAAGCGCAGACACACAAATCACGGTGAGAAAAGTGCGACATAAACTGCTCAAGTTTAAAACGATTTCGCAACGACTTCGCTTTCATTTGCGCAGACAGCCAGCCAGACGGACGGACAGAGACTTGCGTTGTGCATAAATGCCATGCAACGCGTGCTTTAATGTTGCTTTAATGTCGTGCGGATATGCGCGGTCAGAGAACCACTGAACTTCAGCGACGACAGAGCCGCTGATGATGATAATGATGCCGGTGATGAAGGTGTGCTTTGCGTCAAATAAATAGTTCAGCAAGAACCTTCATATTCATGCACTCATGTGCGTTTGCAAACAAATAAAATTCAATTGAAAATTAAATATTTGAAACGAAAACAAAAAACAAAAACCGAAAACGAATCAAATCGAAATCCAATCGAATCGCATCGAAAACGCTTTCAATAAACTTCACATTTGCCAACCAAAAAAATTGCAAAGCTTTCAAAATTTATTTGCACAATTTTCATTTTCATTTTCCATTTGCCATTTTCACATTCGCATTCAAAAAATCGCCAAAAATACGTTTTCCGATTTTGGCGCTTTTCATTTCATACGCGTAATTCTTTCATTTCATTTTTTCGGCATTTTTTTTTTTTGTGCTTTCATATGCAGAAATATTTCAATTTTGCAAATATTTTCAAAACCATTTATTTTCATGAGTTTTCAGAAAAACCAAATGACCAAAAAAACCACAAAAAAACCGCCAAAAAAAAGAAACAAGAAAGAAAAACGCAAATCATACAAATTCATTGACTGTTGTGCAACACTGGGCGCTGTGGGCGGCCGTGGCACGCCCACTTCAGCCACTGATTTGTGTAGGGCGTGTTGTATTGACTCAGCCAAAATCTGTCAGTCCGTCTGTCTGTGCGTGGGAGACAACAAGCTACTTGCGACATGACTTGGCGGCTTTGCAAGGATTATCAGGATTGCTTTTCTACTTTCTTTATCTTTAACTTGACATGATTTAAATTGTATATGATTTGGCATTTTTTCTGTGTGCCTGTGTGTGTCTGTGTGTGTGTGTGTGTGTGTGGCAGACTGACAATTATGTTAATATGTATTAAATATGAATAAATGATGCTCTTGCTCTTTGTCAAAGTGGATTGTGGATTGGATTTCGTGCCTCGGTTCCTCGGTTCGTTGGTTCGTTGGTCTGTGGCGGCAACAATTTTTCACTGTCGAGATTTGCGTTTAAGTCAACGAGCTGAGATTTTGCGTGTGTGTGTGGGCATGAGCAGGGCGGTTGTGTCAGCTGAGGTGTAACAATTGTTGCCACGTTTATATTTCTTTTTGATAAGAAAATAAGAAGAAGGAAAGCACGGCGGAAATTGTTGTTGTTGTTGTTGGCGCGTGTGGGGTTGATGCACAATTGTAAAATAAACTAAGAAAATATATAAGTACTTGCAACACAACACAACTCAATGGAGACTCATGCTATCTCACTCTGACGCACAAAGCTTAACCACCGCACCCTTGTGTCCAACAAACTTCACATTGAGGGCGAATTTTTTCACTCCTCTTCTTCTGTCATTTTTATTTCTGCTATCACTGTTGTTGTTGTTGTTGCTGTTATAAAAATGTCCTTGCTCATAGCCTTCAGGCTGATAAATAACTGTTCATAAATATTTGCTTCTGTCACTGCAGCGTCGGGTTGTGCAGTGGGTGGTGAGGGGTTGGCTCTTCTTTGCGGTGTAATAAAAAAAGAGACACAACAAACTCTCTATTATCTTGCATTTTTTACGAGCATCAAGCTCTTGCCGCTGCCAACCACCAACCAACCAGCCAGCCAGCCAACCACCCACGCCACCCAAATGCTCATTATTTTAGTGCAGAGCAAAGAAGTGGCAAAGAAAAGTAAGAAGAAAATATTGAAACAACATGACAGAACTTAAAATGCCGCCAAACACACCACCATCAACACCTTCCCCCCACCCCATGGTGTGCGTGTGTGTGTGTTTGTCTCTAATAGGAATTTCATAGACCATTGACCATTGGAATTGTGTCTCGTTCGTTCGTTCGTTCGTTAATTCTTTCGTTCATTGATTAATGGCAAATGGGACCGGAACCGAGTTCATGTGCCACTGGGCGCACCACCGCCTTGCATACGATATAAGGCATAAATCGGTCCAACTCAACCGAACCGAACTCCAAACTCGCCTCAACACGACTTGGTCTGCTTGGCTGCTGTGGTTGGTCCTGACTTTGCTTGGCTCATTTATTAATTACACTCATGCAGGCGGCGAAATAACGCAGACAGACAGACAGATAGACAGACAGACAGTCGGGCAGGCAGGCAGGCAATTGTAAGCGTTATGGCACGCCGGAGACCTGCAAGGGCAGTTGGGTCCTTACGCAGGATGCCAACGATTTGTGCACGTATGTAAAAGTTAAACAGTGCGTAAGTAATTGACACAAACACACGCACACACACACACACACACACACACACACACACACACACACACACACGCACACACACAGAGAAATGCACACCTAGACTGCCATAGACATGAAACACAATTTACGTTGAACGATTTCAAAAGGAAAAGTATTTCTCGCCAATTAATTTGTTAAATCAACGCAAATATCCTGACTGGTTGGCTGTCTGTCCACACTGTCTGTCTGTCTCTATATTGTTTGTTGTTGTTATTGTTGCTTGTTTTTTCATTAATTATTTATGCATGTGCGCGTTTGTGTTTGAGCGCAAGTATGAGTTTTCTTGTTAGCGCCGTCAATTGTTCATTGTTTTCATGTCCTCAGCGCCAATTATATTTCATTGTACAACTCCTACAACAACTACAACAACAACAACAACAATAATAGTAGTAATACATTTGGCATATTTATTGCATATTAATACATTTTGATTCACACGCATACAATTTGTGCCGCCGTGAGTTTCATTCTTTCTTCACTTCGCCTTCATCGTTCATTGTCCAATCACATCGGTTTTGTTGTCTCCTTGTACTTTGCTCAACTGCACACTGATTGCCATATGTGCCGGTGTGCCGGTGTGCCAGTGTGCGTGGGCATATCCTTTTTAATGTCCTGTGCTCGCATACACATTTTCATAAATCAATTTTAATTGCGGGTAATTTCATGCCGTAAACTTTGTCCGCTCCTGCAATTTGCCTTCGGGCATAATTGCGTAAAATTATTTTAATCGCTTTCATTTCAGTCAATTCTTTTCTACTTTTTTTTTTGCTTTTGTTGCTGTCATTTTCATGTGTTTCAGGCTCGATAAATTACACGATAAACTAATAGAAATTCGGCAATTGAATTCCTTCATTCAATTGATTGGCCAATTGAGTTATTAGCGCTGAGGTGTGATTTACGGCATTTCATTACAATTGCAAGTCTAATATTAGTTACAGTAAGGCTTCGATAGTTGGGAAGGGAACTGAAAAAAAGAATTTTAAAATACAACAGAATACCATTTTAATAGCTTAGTTGTTGAATTTGCAGAGCGTCATCTTGTATGTCTGAAAAATGTCTTTGATAGCTTAAGCCCTTCTATTCTGGCCATTCTATTATGCACTCTTAATATATAAATTCTATTAAAGTGCATGTAATAGGATTTTAACAGCGTGTTGCATTTATTTTTATCTCTATTAACTAACATTTTTTTAATAGATTTTTTTAGACCATGTTCAATTGCTGTTACTTTGCACTCCACACGCCAACATTGAGGCTCAATACTTATATTTTTTGCTATTAATTTTTCTATTAACGAAACTATTAAAAGCATGCTTAACAGTTTTTTAATAGAGTTGCCAAAATAGTTGCTTTTAGCTCAAATCTGTTCGTACATTAAATGTTCGCTTCATCTATAAAACCATAAAACTAAATCGACTCTTCTGTCATTGCCATTCACTAATCCATCTATCTATCTTTCTATCTTTGTATCTATACACACACTTTGCACAGTGTCTCTGATTTACCATATACTTGTACTTGTCCAAGTATAACTCAATTTGTTCTTTTGTGCTTCAGCGAGTGCAAGTGCACTTCACTCGACGCTTTGGCTCATGCCTTTATGCAAAAACTTTGTCCTGTAGTTTTGCTTGAAACAAAGCGGAATTGCAACAAAAGCAGAAATACTTAATGCTTTTTGCAAGACTTTCGTTATGCGCTCAAGTGAAGTCACCGAGCGCTCAACTCGACTTTCGCTTATGCATAAATGACCACTTCCGGTCGCCATTACAGCTAATAAAACAAATTGAGCTCTCCCATTGTCTGTCGTGCTGCGTTATTATTATTCTTGGCAACACTTTGGAAATTGCCAACTGCGCCGCTGCCCCGCCGCTCCGCCAACTTGCCTCTTGCCACTTGCAACGTCGCTTAGAAGCGTCGCATTTTGCACACTCAGCAAGAGCAAAAAAATGAGCAAGCGTTAAATTGAATTATTATTTTCGTGGTCAGCTTTTTGCTTAATTTCAGTTGACAGAACTTTCGGTCTGCTGCATGCGCGCGCTGTCTCGCTCACTCTCTCGTGCTGTGGGTGAAGAACTTTTACAAGTATCATTGACCTTTGCGCAACGTGCTGGAAAAGTGCATGCGTTGCGTTGCATGCAACAAAGTGACGCACAAACGAGTAAAGTGCAACGCTTTGTAAACGTGTGAAAATATTAAAACAACAAATAATAATAATAATAATAACAACACTTTTCTTTCTTTTATCATGTGTGTGTGTGTGTGTGTGTGTGTGTGTGTGTGTGTGTGTAATACATCATTGCGTCTGCCACAGCCGTTGCACAAACAAAGCCCATCAAGTTGTTATTGTTACCAATTTTTTCATTGTATTTCTCGCTCGCTCTCTCTCTCGCTCTCTCTCTCTCTCTTTCTCTTTATAGCTCTATTCAAGCAAAGTTAAAAGTAATTCGACACTTTAGAAATGAACTCACTTAAAAATTAATTTATGCTGCAACACGCCTCACACACACACACACACACACACACATGCGTCTAACAAGTTCGGCAAAGCAAAACAATTTCAACTGAAATAGTTTCCGTTGTGCGTACAATGGCCGCGCTGCTTGCCACATTTGTCAATGCGGCAGCGAACCTGCAACAGAAGCTGCTGCAACGACGTCGACGTCGACGCCGACTGCGACGTCGACCGCTTGCTGCGTTTAATTAGGTGTGATCGCTTAAATAGGCGTATAATTTACAATAATGTACGTGCGTGCGTGCGTGCGTGATATGCCGTGAGTGTTCTCATTGTTGTTGTTGTTGTCTACTTTGGTTATCTTGTTTTTGTTTGCTTCTTCTGCTTTGATTTGCTGCCACTTTCAATGCTGATTTGTCGCAGCTTTCAAGTGCAGTTGCCGCGCCTCACCCGCCGCCGCCGCCACACTCTTATTTATTTACTTACACACACACACGCACAAAGACAACTTCAAGTGTAAAATTACTCAAATTCTTTTTTCCCTATTTTATTTGTTATTATTTGTTGTTGTTGTTGGGTCCGCTGGCACTTCTGCCACTGCCACTGCAACTGCAACGCGGGGGCGGCGAAAGTCACGCGGAGCCATGCCACGCCGCGTAAATTAACAAAGACATTTTCTACACTTTTAAGTTTATTTATTTATTTATTTACTTATTTGTCTTTCCATCTTTATTTTCTCACTGCTCCGCTTTTATTTGCTCGGCTTTGGCTTTGGCTTTGGTTTCGGCTTTGGTGTTGCTGTTGGTGTTGGTGTCGTGCAGCTCATTAGGGCAGAGTGCTGCATTAGTCGCTCCGTTGTTGCATTTATCAGCTGCAAGCAACTGGGAAAATTATCTCAAACCGTTGTTGTGTTGATAATCAAGAGCAATTGTCATTTCATTCGGTCGATTGCGCAACTGTTGCCGCTTCATAATATTTGCTTTTGGTTTGAGGCATTCAGCTGCACAACGACAGCTCCTTCAGTCAACAAAAGTCGTACTAATCATGTCAACGCACACATGGGCCGACAAGAGTCGCCCCTCTTGCTATTTAAGTGGGTTAACTTATTCCAGAGCAGCAGAAGAAACATGCTTTTAAGCCATTTATTAATACATGTTTAAAGTTGCATTTGAAATTATTTCAGTTCATAAACATATCATTTATTCATTTATTTTAATAATGATGGTCTGCCATATTAGAAGTGTAGCATTAAAAAATAATACTATAATAATATACATATATGTACATAAAAAGCATGAAATAGCAATAATAAAAAAACAAATATAATATTACAATAAATAGTATGGATAGGATAGGCAACTGTTCAGGATAAGGTTTGACATACACCACATTTAAAAAAAAACTTTATTCCACACTTTTTATCTTGAATCCTGAACCGGGACCGTTTGGGACCATATTAAAAATGTATTTTCCCGAAATATGCTTTCATCATCTGGAACGTTGCTTTATAGTGCATGCATTAATGACTTGGCTTGTCTGAAGTTTGTTTTATACATGAGCTGTTCGATTATAACAAGTCCACTTAGAAGTTAGACAAATTAGAATAGCAAAAGAAAGAACGGGGAAAGCATCAGAGTAGCTTTCAGAGATATTGGTCAGCAGGGCGTCGGCTTCAGAAACACTTCCTGCATGCGTTGAACAAAAGCGCCCTCAATATGCATTGTTGGTGGGGAGGGGACGTTCTTAAAAACCTTTTGTCCTGCGGTCTATTAAATACATTTCATTTATGTTATTATAGTGTGCAAAACCACACACACACACACACACACACACACACACACATGCACACTTAAGCACACACAATTAGGTCAATTATTTCAAAATGAATGACTTCAAAGTGATTTCGTTCTCGTTGTGGCAACGAAGCCAAGCCAAGCCAACTCGAGCCAAAGGAGATACTTTCTAGCTTTCTAGATGGCCTCGCTACTTTTCACTTTTAGCAACAATGAGCGGCGATGAGTATCTGTAAAAGTCGTTTGTTCTATGTTCTATGTTGGTAAGTGCTCATGATGATGATGATGATGATGATGATGGCGATGGCGATAATTAAGTTGATGATTATCATGTCACATACTATCACTCAAAGTGCTTCTTTGGCATAATAAACCACTTTAACAATAATATAAACACTAAGACAAACAACAACAACAACAACAACAATAAGTAAAACTACAACAAGAAGAGCTTAGTGCGTCACCTACGACACTGCACGCAACACACACACACACACACATGTCAGTGGGTATGCCAGTCTTGGGGAGGTGGCGGTGGCAGGGTGAAGGCATGAGCGTGTGATAACGCTTACAGAATGGCGAGCAATAAAAGCTGACAACGACAAAAGCACCAATGACACTTTTCCAAGTTGTTGTTGTTGTTGGCGTTGCAAGAAGAAGCAGCGTACGTAGAAGGCTTTCGAGCATGTTAACAATTTTCGTTTCATGTAATTAAGTGCTTGTGATCCAGTATTTTATCTTTAAGATACAAGCGAGTACAAACAAAGATACTTCCATTTTTTTTTCTTGCTTTGCCCAGCTCTTTGCTCATGCGTGTGTGTGCGTGTGTGTGAGCTTGTTTGCTTGTTTGTTGGTAGCCAAGCCAACAATGGTATCCATTTTGTTTGCAAACTGTCTGCGCTACTAAAAGCATTCAGCAAGCCCAAGGAAGCCCAAGTAGATGCCGAAGTCGTAGCTGAAGCCGTTGTCTAAGTTTGTTAAAGGTTTTGTCTGCTGAAGTTTTTCCTTTTTTTTTTGTTTCTGGTGGCTTGAAGAAGGGTTTGGCGTTGTACGTGCAGCCTGCACATGTCCTGAGTGATAAAACAGCGAGTTAAGGCAAACAATAACAAAAACAACGCAGCGTTGCAACAACAACAAAGCACAAATGTTGTAAGTAAGTAAGTGTTGAATATACAATATATATATATATACATTTTTTTGTTTGTTTGCTTCGGCTGCTGCTTCTTCTTTTTTTGGTTGTATGCTTCAAGAAGTTATCGCCGTTCGTGCCGCCGCCAACCCTAACTCAATCGCTCGGCTCGGCACTGTTCAGTGCAGTGTACACTTGTGCTGATTGCACTCGATGCGAATCGCCAAATTGATACCAAACCAAAGCTAATATAAAATAACAACAATAGCAACAACAAATGTGTTAAGTTTCTAAGGTTGAACGAACGTGTTTGCGCTTCCGGGTTTCCCTTTTGAAATTCACTTGATTTGAGCTTGAGTTCATTGCAAGACACGTAATGTGCTCGAATGGTCAAATGAAAATCCCATTCGATATTTCGTACATCGTTTCGTTGCATTGCAACACCGCACACCCGCCGCTGACCGACTGTCAGCAAGGCAGGCTATAAACTTGCTTTGTCCGATTGATTTGCCAGCAAACAGAACGCAACTCAACTCAACTCAAATCGAAACGAGTCGTTTGCACTGAATCAATCTGCGCTGAGCTGAGTTGAGTTGAGTTGCAGTTCAGCTTGCTGTGCATGCGTGGCAGCCACACAAGACAAGCCGCGACAAGACAAGTGCTCAGCATTAAATTTATTTGCGCTTAGTTTTGTCAAACGATTCAATTGCGCCGTCCCTAACCCGCACCCCACCCTTCGGTCAAGCTTGCACAAAACACTTTGCCTTAGTTAAGCGCTCAACTAACAAATAAATATTTTTGTTTTCCCTTTTCTCAAATTTCTTTCTACTTTGTTATTGTTCTCCTTTCGGCGCATTGCATGCAATCAGCAGCACGCGGGCGCCTTTATAGCCTTCTTGCTCGCTCGCTCGCTCGCACGCACGCCTTTGCTAGCAGCTGAAATATTCTTGCATTATCTCACATCGTGTCTCGTGTCTGTTCGTTAGACTTGATTTCTTCGCGTTTTGTCCTTTCATTGCTTCAAGTGAATTTTTATGTTGAGAAAGTTTTCGAATTGTTTGCGGTTTCGTTTTTCTTTCTTTAATGCGCCACATGCCTCTCTCTCTCTCAACACATTGACCGCCTGCTTGCCGGTGTCGCTTGAAATGTTGGCTGCCACTTGATTATCTTCTTCTTCTACTTCTTTGTTTGCTGCTGTCTTTTTTTTTTCATTGCATTTTTGTTTACAATTTTAATGCAATTCAATTACATTTGCCTTGTACATCTTTACAGAAGGCTACGTTATTTACATCGACTCATATTTTGTAAAAAAAAACTCGTCCGACTGCTCAAGTGCTTTCTATGCAAAGTACGACTTTTAAAATATTCTAGCCATGACCGTTCAATTCTCTCAAGTTCAAATTTTGTAATTTAAAGATAATTGAAAGTAAGTTTAAAGCAGCTACAGACAAGAGACATTGTTGGCCAACCTAAGTGGCGGACTTTTGTTACAAACCATCCGACCGGGTGCCAATCGCACTCCAATTCTGTTGTAAACCATTTATATAATGTTGTCAACAAGTCTTAAATTACTAAAGTTCACAGCAACATGGCAAAGTAAACAAAAACACAAGCTGAGTTAACTAGGTTTGTCGTCTGTAGCTGCCTTAACGCAATAATAATTGTATTTCTTTATAACTCAATTAACGAATCATAATAACATAACAGCCACAATAGAAAAGATGTGTGGAAAATTAGCTAAATAAGTTTCAATGTTAAATTGCAAATTGTTATAGTCAATTGTCATAAATTTCATTTAACTCGTTGCAAATTGCGTACGTTTGAAACGATTTGCAGTTACTGCATTCATAAAAAGCGGGTACTGGGTACGTTTGCTGCTTAACTAACTGCTCTAAGCGACTACTTTTAACAACCAACAGGCAATTAACAGAAAATGTTAACTGCAAACGTGTTTTGCATTTTCTCAACCCCCTAAATTCTGTACTCAACTGTTGGCCAACAGTATTTTAGCGCACTTGAACAGAGTGTTTCTGTTAACTCGTATGGCAAAATGATACATTTTTACCAGAGCCTGCAAATTTTAACAGCGTCAATGTTAAAACGAGCGGTCGATGCGCGGCCGACAGTTGTTTTTTCATTCGCTTCGCGTTCGGTCGTCGTTGTACACTCAATCGTACGTGCTCAATCTCTCTCAGCAGCGCTCTCGATTTTTTTTTTTTTGTGTTTCACTCTGTCAAAAAACTCATCTCAGAGTCACCCTTTTTGCTGACAGAACTTGTTCTAGAAAAGTTGAACAAATAAAGAAATATAATTTTAAAAGTGTTAAAGAAAAGAAATATTGGTAAATAATTGTGTGCAGTAAACAAAAGAAAAGAAAGGAAACAATTATAAAGGTATGTAATTGAACGTTTTATTTTCTACGGCTTTGTGAAATGTGTTTTGTGGTTTTTTTTTTGCATGTCTCATTTCTTGCTGAAAATTTGTGTATCTGATATTGGTTGCTAGTGTGCGTGTGTTTGTGTTGGTCATATTTTTTCCAACTCATTTGTATTTATTATTATTGTAGTGGCCTTTGTTTGTTTGTTTTCAACGTTTTTTAAACAATACTTTGGATTATCCAAAGTAATGCTTTACAATAGTAGCTCATTATGTAATATGGAAACCTTTTTCGTTATATTTTTTTTCACAATTTTCTCTATACAACCATGCACCCTGTAATGTGTATCTTTGTGTGTGAGTGACTGTGTGCATGTGTAACTCAGAAGTTGACGAAAATATTTTTGCTTTTTATTTGATATATTTATTACAAGTACAGTTGCGACGACAAAACTAAAAGTGAGTTTGGCTTTTTCTTAGAAGAATTAAACGCATTTTATGCCCGATAAGATATTCACGCCGGCCGGCTTTTTATGTCAAATTATATTCAATTTTCAACGCGTGCTTTTTTTTCGTTTTCTTTTTTTCTTGAGTTGGCGCTCCGCTGGGCAAGCAGCGTGCCTCGCTCTCATTGAATATACGTTGCTTCACTTGCTCTCTCTCGCTCCCATTCAAACATAAGCAAAAGCCACGCGAACAATCTGTTTTGCTCTCTCTGTGTATGCCTTCTCTTTTACACTTGCTTGGCACTGCATGC
This sequence comes from Phortica magna, assembly GCA_037044515.1. NCBI lineage: Eukaryota > Metazoa > Arthropoda > Insecta > Diptera > Drosophilidae > Phortica > Phortica magna. The sequence continues at coordinate 135,810 of JBAMBP010002300.1, forward strand.
GCTTTCCTACTCTTTTTGGTGATGGCACTGCATTTTTTGCTTTTTCTTGTTGTGTGAAAAGTGGCATCAAGCGTGCATTAAATGTTTCAAATAATTTAAACACAGAAACAATTGTTTATTTTCGTACAAATTCTCTAAGCTTGTAAAGTACATAAGTTTTTTTTTGTTTTTTTTTTTTTATTGAAGTGATTAACATTTTAATTAACCTTAGAGATCATTGAACTGAGTACACTTAACCACCATTCTAGAAGAACGCTTGATCACATACACACGCACATAAAAAAAGAAAAAAAAAAAACCCTAATAACCGGCCGGCTAGCGTTTTTACATCTCACTCGCACGCCCATACAAACATGTTCGCAGCGCTTCCACGGTGGTTATAGTCTTCAATACTTGTTTTCTAAGATTACATGCTCCATTGTAACATACGGCTATACAGCACATACGACAATTCAGTGTTAGTACGCACAAGTGCCGTATGTGACGTGCATCTCAATACAACATAGGCGTACATAATATTGAAAACATCAAGCATCGTGTTTTAG
>JBAMBP010002302.1:0-80111 GCA_037044515.1 Phortica magna
GTGTGTGGTATATGATGGTCATATTTTATGCTTCGTCGTTGTTATTATTGAAATCGGTTGATGAAAATGTTTAATTTATAGCTCTGAATGGCATTTGCTATAATTTTATGTCATAAAGCATAAAGCTTTGTTAAGCAAAGAAATTGAATTGAATAATCAAATAAACAAAATGGCAGAGCGAACTAAAACTAAAAATTAAAAATTTTGTTTTGAATTGCTATAAAAATTTTACTTGTTTAATTTAACATATCATTTCGATTAAAATATGTATAAGCCTGTAATGTTTTCCAAAAACAAAACAAAAAGTTGTTTTCACTAATCATAATATTTAATTTGTCTTAAGTAAGTTTGCTATAATATTGTATAGCAAGTCAGTAAAATGTTTTGAAAGTAATTAAGAAAATCTTGAAAAAATGGTACTCATTATAAATATGTGAAGTACAAAATAGAAATTCCACCAGAAGTACAAACATAAATATGACTTGCATCACATTTCATTCCATAATTTGCCATAATTATTGAATCGAATGGCATTTTAAAGATTTCAGCTTAATTGGCTTGATTCAAGCCACCAACAACTCCCGCATTCAGGCAAAGGCAAGCTGCCAAACGAAATACGAAAACTGACAAGCAGATAAAAACAGATTTGAAACCAGTTTAAAAAAAAAGATACATTTGAAATGCCTACAAAAGGCCAGAAATTCATAAAACAAAAAAATATAAAATAAACGAAGTAAAAAAAATGTTAAAATTACACGAACATTCATTAATCACTTTCATTTCGTTTGCCGACTGCGCGCGTTTGTCATTTTGACCAGAAGGAAAAACAAAAAAAAAAATACCAAGACGGCGCAGAAACCGCGCCAAGAAGTTAACTTGAGTTCAACTGCCAAAAAATATTCGACTATTTTTTTTTTGGTAAGTTTCATATAAACGCTTTGGCCTTTTAGACATTTAATTGGTCATATATAATTATTGCTGCTGCTGCTGTTATGTTTGTTGTTGTTGATGCTGCGCTATGACTTGAGGTTTATTTTTTCTTGAAGATTTTTCTTTATGCATTAATTATTAAGTTTAGTTTTGTTATTTAAATGCGTTATTGATTTGTGTTGCGGTATTTAGTAGACAAGCTTAGATGGATTATGGTAGCTGATATGAGCCTCGAGGGCTTTGGCACGCGATATTCATGAGTCTACAGTGAGCAGGGGACGCATGGCAGACTTGTGTGCTTGTGAATATTGACAAAGACTTTCGCTGTCGAACATTGAAGGGTTAATAACTATTTAAGGAAAAATGTCTTGAAAATAGAATGTCAGATTACTTGACCGAGATACAAAATTAAAAAGTAAATGTCATTTCGGCATGAACAAAATTTCTCTACAATTTATCATTAAGTTTCAAGTTTCGTTTTATTTCAGTCAACTAAAATTTAAATACATTTAAGGCTTGAAGACCTTACTCTAGTTTGTTGTCTGCTCAAGTAATGCAAGTAATTAACACAGTATTAAGCAATATGTCGCCAAACATATCTCAGTCATGTATCTAAGTTTGTTCTGAACATGTCTTGAAAAGACCTTACACACCTTTCCCGCCAACTAAATGGCATGTCGTCGAAAACTAAAACCAGTTGCACTTGGGAGTGTTGTCTTAAATATGCTTAAAAGCCTCGTCTAAATTATGCATTTAAACATGAATTCTAGTGCAACCTACACACGCTTATTTTTTTTTTTTTTTCAATTTAAGACAAAAAAATATATAAATAAAATATTAACACAACATTTTAGATGCCCAAAAATTGATATCGAAAGTGTCAAATGCATGTGGTAAACAACACGCAGGCACGTTAGATTCGAAAGTTCAATACCGCAACATGTTTAAGCGCCCACTTTAGGTCACAGTCGTCGTTGCCGTTGTTGTTGTCGTCGGCGTTGTCGTCAGCGTTGTCTCAGCAAAAATACAACAACGATAGCGACAACAGCGACAACAACAACAACAAAAGAGAACAAAAATTTCAATAAACAATTTAACACACATGACATATTAAATGTCAGCACATATTAAAATGCAAAATCAAAAACGAAACAAGAAAAAAAAAAAGATCCGACAAAAAATAAACCCAAACTGATTCAAGCCAAAGCAAAGTAAGGCAAAAGCCAAGCGTGTCGAAAATCAGTGGCAAATACAATTTTTCACGGTAAGCGTGAAATTAAAGCTCAGGCATAACTTGATGTTGAACAGAACCAACTGCTGAAGTATTTATGCATAATGATTGGCAATATAGTTGGTAAAGCGTGTCTTGTTGTTAATCTTTCCATGTATTCTAGATCGCTTGTAGTTGTCTTGAAAAATACAAAAAAAAATAGATACATTTTAATGCAAATTTTTACTATGTAATGTGCTTTGAAGCAAGGCATGCTTTTTATTTGTTAAAGTCTCCGGCGTTTTTGAGGGCGTGTTTTATGGCATTGATTGAATATTATTTATTGAATATTATAATCATGTTACTTTGGGTTGTGTAACATGTAACTGCATTTAAAATGGTTTGAATTTTTTTAACATTTTTTTTATTACTGTAAATATTTTGACTTCGTTTTTTTATTTTGAATGTATTCTGTTCGAACTTTGATTCACGCAATTTCCAATGCACAAAATGAAGTTGTACAACAATTAACAAAAAAAAACTTTCAAACAAATCACAAAATGAAAAAAAAAAAATAAAAACGACAAATATAATAATAATAAATTTGACAGTTTTGTGCGTGTTATTAGATTTGTATATGTTTAAGCGGTCTTATTGATTGTCAACATTGTTATTTTTCATGTAGTTTTCGTGTTGTAAGCTTCTCACGCGCACTCTCGCCAAACATTGTATGAATATGAATAAAAACGTTAAGAAAAACACGAAAATATACAAATTTATATATGTATAAACATTTGTAGGCTCAGTTCAGTTCAGATGATTGAGACATCTGGATTTGTGGTCTTATGCTGGTAGCAGCACGTGAGTGCTTTTTGTCTTCTGCTCATCATAAAGATAAAGGTGAAATTTTTACGTTTATTTTTAGGCTTGCAACTTTCTATAATTAGTTATAAGTTAGTTAGTGAGTGTTATGTTAAAAGTTGTATGGAATTTAAATGGGAATATAAATTTCAATGGCTTCATTTATTTAACGCTTGTGATCGCTACAAATGATATAAGAAAATTGTTTTTGTGTGATAAAAGATGTTGGTATTTTTAGTAAAACTTTTCTTTCATATAGACTTATGAGTAGTTTTTAAGTTACGAGCATGGAAACTTTTAGCCCTTCTACATGCTAAACTAAATAAGATAAAGGATCAAGCTTACTATATATTTGTAATTGTGTCAGAAAAGAAAGACAGCTTGAACAAACAAACTGACCTTTTATACAAAAGGCATTTCATTCAGAAAAATTCTAAATAATACATGACGGTTCACGCAAGCTCTATTCATGCTCATACAAATGGTATACTTTTCATGGAACCACTTGCCAAAGCGGTAAAATTCGTTCCATTTCAAGTTGAGTCAACTCTTTCTGCCATTGACCACAAAACATATTCGAAAACTCTCTAATTGCTGACATAATTACATTGTAGGCGTTTTGTTCTCAACGCGAACAACGTTGTTCGAAAAGCAACGTTATCAATATATCATAATTTTTTATGGATTTATGCGCTTCGTTGCTAAAAACCACAACAGAAAATAACAAAAAAAAAAAAAGGAAAGATTTTTGTTTTTTTGTTATGAATAACGACGACAATCGAATTGACTGACAGAATGACCAAATGAACAAACCAAACCAAGTTGAAAACCATTTCAGCGGCAACTTTTTTGTTTTTGCTGTTGTTGTTGTCTGCGGTTTTATGCTGGCATAAAAGGCTGTGTTTTTGAGACCAACTGGATAAGCTTTTTGCGTTTTCTCTGATTTTTTGTTGTTACACCGCCGAAATGATTCAAAAGCGGAAAGTGTTCATTTATCTTAAAGAGTTGGTGACTTTGGCATACACAGACAATTATTATTTGTCGTTGTCTCTGTTGTCGACGTCGATATTTCAATTTGACAATGTTTAACAATTTAATGTTAATGTTGGTTCGTAAACGAACAAGTTAATTTGTCATTATGTTGATGGCAAAAAGCGACCCACGCGTGTATAATACAAGTATAAGCAAGTCAAATAAAATAAAAATTAATTAACCAAAAATCAAAGAAAATCAAAGCAAAAGCTCAGCATTTACAACGACATCTGTATCATGAACACAATCATCATCATCAGCATCAGCATCATCATTATTGTCATTTATTGTGTGTTGTTGTTGTAAGCAGCAACATGGTTCATAATCATTGGTATTAATTTGTAGCCATTTAAAATGCTACTGAAATCATTTTATGCACACACGCTTCGCCATAATCCCAACTCGAGTCAAGTTGTGTTGTCTCGCATCGAGTCGGAACTGACATAAAATGGCATTTATTTTTCCAAGCCATGAACGAACATGTACAGAACAACAGTAGAAAAGTCACAACGATTATCTTAATTTAATTGTCTTTTATTTATGTCAGCTATGGCATTTATTTAGTCAAATGGATTTGCTAGGGAATGGCATAGGGAGAAGGAACAAGTGAGCCAACAAATGTATGAACGAATCAACGAATGAATGAACGAACGAACGACCATAACGAAACCAAACAACAGGAGTGTGAGAAAGAGACAGCTAGTTATCTTTTGTCATTAAGTCTGCGATGGCGAAGACTCGGCGAGTTAATCCTGCATTTACTTAGCCAAATAGCAAAAAAGAAAAACATCGTTGAGGAAGCAACCAAGAAACGCATGCGAAGCAGTTTGCTAGATAACAGCGAATGAAGGATTTACTGCCAGCCTCCTTTGGCTGGAGGAAGTATCGCAGGAGTATGTCCTTGGTTTGCTTCACAAAAAAAAAAATCTGATAATCTTGTAAAAGAAATTGACAAATTTAATGAAGAATGTATCTACGAAGCATTCATGTTGTTAAATTGCTATGCCGAAAAGAGCAATGGAGATTTGCATGACTTATGTTCATTTTCGAATTCGACGGTTGTTTCAGTGTGAAATTCAATGGGCTGAGTTAATGCTAACAATATGTAAAACAAATTGGCAATTAAAATAAAAACGAATTAATATAATATCAAAGAGCAAATTGTATAAGTTTAAAAGTTTTGTCTATCGAATATTTCTGTTTGGTTTAGAAAGTTGTGCAAATGACGATCATCAATAATGGCAGATGGTAAAATTTTCATGAAATATAAGAGTTAATGGTGCAAGAACACTTGCCACTCTTAGTATTATACACTGATGCCTTCAAATCTTCGCATTAGAAGTTTTACGATCTTACAGCTTAGCAACTTTCCGCACTATAATGACTACACTATAAAGCAATAGTGGCAGACACTTTACTTTGCATATGTGTAGCTTTTAATCAACAACTTTATGATATCAACGCTCGGCTGGGTCAACATTAAATACGACAAAGTCTCCCACTGCAACGTATAAAAGGAGCCAAACTCACATAAAACAAATACCACCCAATAAAGTAAAAGTTTCTCTCTAATTTCTCGACATCATTTAAAAACAAATAAAATATAAACGCTGATTTCTCGCTGTATTCCCTTTGTAGCCAACCATCTTTCACCCACCACACAGCCATAATTTATGCCTGTCTGCCTGCTGGTTCCCCTTCGGCAGCGTGCTCGCGCCTTGCAAATTTTTACACGGTAATTACCTTTAACGCTTTGGCCCTGACTTTGGTTTTTTGTTTTTTTTTCTTTTGACTTTTTTATTATTTAATTTTTTTTTTTTGTTTTTTTTTTGGTAAGCATAGAAATCCACGCATATAAACACGTATTTTGTGGCCTGCTGCCGGGTTCACCGCCTTGCCACTGCCTACCACCATCCTCAAGACCGTCACCACCACGCCCACAACTCATAAGCACTGCTGTCTGGCAACTTTTCCGTCTTTATCAGAGTTAACATATCGGTCGGCATCATAATCATCGTCGCCGTTGTCGCCGTCATCGTCATCGTTATACTCATGTCGGTGAGTGTGCCAAGGTCCTGGGGCAAGGTTTGCATGCGTTTTTCATGGCATGGCGTTTCAAAAAAGGATTTACCTTTTATGTTATGCATAATTTTGACGCTCTACTTGCGCGTCGAAGTAACACTTTCCCAGTCATTTGCTTGGCCTTATGCCGTTACTCATATACATACATATAAGTATGTATGTATGCAGAAAATACAATTTAAGCCCTTTTGTTTCATGACACACAAATAAAAAAGTTTCATTTTGTGGTTGCCATGTTGCGCAAATTATCAGCAATTAAGTTGAAATTAAGTTGTTTTTGTTTCTTCTTCAACTTTTTTTGGTCATAACATGCTATCGCAATTTTTGGCTGACAGAACTTTTGGGTTTAGTCTGAAGCCAACACCCCAACCACCAACTTCTACAACACCAACCAACCATTTCATTGTCATATAAATCTCTCTTTTCTCATTTCGAGAGTTATTTCTATATGCATAGATGTCTGTATCGATAAGTACCAATTAGTAAATGAAGCTGTAATCTTGAAAGTCATTTATTTTGGTATAACTTGAACTTGGCTTAAGACTTGTATGCATGAGTTGAGTCATATATTTTTGGTAGCAACAACAAAGGGTCTTCATGCAACCTTTTATTATAGCATGAAGCTCTTTTTGTTTATGTTTGTTTTTTTTTGTTTTGTCTGCCGTCACTTTTCAAAACCACATAAAAGGCAATTAAAGCTTGCAGATAAGCAACACACGCTCATTTGCAAAGCAGCACAGTAAGTAAAGTAAGAAGGCTGGCAGGCAGGCAAACTGCCAAAAATCTATTTTGGTACACAGCAGGCGCCAAATTTCAAAGGCAGTATTCAAGTCAAGTAGCAAAAACTTCATGACAAAAACATCGATAGCAAATAAACAAGTAATTTATAGTGAAATCGTCCAGAATTTCGTGTTCTTTTTTTCGACTCGTTTCGTAGCAGCAGGCTGGGATTTTGTCTTGTTGTAGTGACTTTTGTTTTTGCGTCAAGAGAAAAGTACGGCGCGTGTCGTACTTTTTGTATCTCTAGGAACATCATCATCATACTCTTCATAATTCTCCTCATCATTATTATCGGCATCAAGAACAACTTGCTTCAAGTCAACATGTCAAATGTAATGTTTGACAAATAAACAGTTTCAAGCATAAATCGCCTGAAGTTATTATTTCTTTTTCTTATACCTTCTTCTATGTTTATATGTATTTATATTTTTTTTTCCTTGACTGTTTGTGTCATTTTGACCTTTTTGCAAGTTTATAAAGCTTGTTTTTTGGCATGCCTTTTCTTCTTCTTCCCCTTCTTCAATTTACTACCTGTCAATGTAGGCTTTGACCAACGACACAAAGGGTCTGATTTGTACATCGTATACGCAGTAGGTGCTAATTTGACAGCTGTTTTTACTTTAGGCTTAATTGATATTCAAACACTTTTGCTCACTTAGCTACATAGAAAAAAGAAAAAAAGGGCAACTCATTAAATGATTTTTCTAACTCAAACATACATTTCTTATCGTTTGTGAGTCATTTTTTTAAAAACGGAAAAAAAAATAATAATCTGCCTAAAATATAATCCAAGTAGTCAATATATCAAACTCGTTATTTATGATTGTTCCTTTCCGGCTCAGCTTTAGGCCGTTTGTAGTTTCACACACACATGCAGTTAACGTGCCCAATGCAGAAAGTTAGCCAATACCATTTTTTGATGCCAACCTTTTTTTTTATTTATTTTTTTTTTTTTTCAGAATGCTTCGCGTGTCCTTTCCGCATTTGACGCCGTTTTTGAATACTTTTTTTAAGCACACTCAGAACAAAAACCCTCAATGATCATATGAAGCTGCTGGCAAACACAAAATTGTTGCCTTGCATGGCCATAAATTAAGAAAATTGTCGAAAATTGTTTACGAAATTATGAAATTATTATAAACGGTCAAAAATTGCCGTAAAAAAAACATTTTATTAAAATATGTGTGAAAAACCGAACTGAAAGCAGACAATTTTTTGTTTTCTTTCTTCGTCATGGTTCGATGAACTTTAAACGTTTTATTAGAAGTTGCAGTTGGAGCCGTAAGGCTCATGAGGATCAAGGTCAGCAACAAAAATTTTAACTGAAAGTAAATGTAAAAATGTTTGAAAAATGACAAAAAATTTGGTTTCAGAAGAGCAGAAATAAAAAAAGCAAGACAAATTTATTTGTCTTAGCAATTTCTTTATAACAACAAAACAGCAAAGCCATTGTAAGATTTAAATTATAATAGATTTGCTACTCAGATTTTAACTTAACTTTTGGATTATTGATAACAATTCTTACTTACCTTTTCTTTGCAGTCATTAATTCTATATGCATTAACCTACATAACAATTACAAGCATCAAGCAAATACGCCTGCGACAACAACAGACCACCTATCGATGCTAATCTAAGACCTTGAAGCAGTAAAAAACAACAACAACAATAGTAAAGCTAAGAAAACTTTTGCACGATTAAAGGCTTAAACTGTGTTTATTTATGGCGCAATAAATACTTGAATATCAATGCAAGTTTTATGTATAAAGCAAGCCCCAAGTCAGTACTGAACTGAAATAAAAAAAAAAACATAAAACCTTCTTTCATGCCACCGCTAAAACCCGAACCACCAAATACCATGCCAACCCTTGCCGCAATGTCATACAACGACAACAACAACAACAAATTCAAATAACAGAAAACAAAATGAAGAAAAAATCGTATTGATATACAAGTTGTCTTACTTCCGGCAGACTTTTGCATAAAATGATACACCTGCCGGCGCTATCAGCCAAATACAAACAACACAAATTGGTGGTGTAACTTGGCTTCATTCTTCTTCTTCTGCTTCTTTGGCGCTCTCTTACTCTCGCACATTACTCTTTCTTTGCATTTAATACACCACATTTTTGTGGTTATAATCGGATTTTATTGCAAATTAACGAGCGAACGAGTAGCAACAGTAACAACAACTACAACAACAACCAGTCATTCGAGCTCGCCCTTTTACCCGCCCCAAAATAAAAGCTGGCAACGATACGCAACCAAATAAGTCAAGTATAAATCGCATAGAGTATCTACTTACAAAAAACTTATTGCCAATGCTTTCGGCTTTTTCTGTTTTTTTTTTTTCGTTATTTATACGATTTTTATTACAGCTTGTAATGCCTTGCCACCGTCTTACGCCAATGTCGACGACGACGACAAGAACTAACGACAACGACAGGTGTATATGAGCTTGCCAGCAACCCTCTTAGTAAAAGCCTTGTAGTGCCTCTTCATTATACTTGCCCGCTTGACTGCGATTTTTATGTGCCTAACCCCCAAGCAACCAAAAGCAGGCCAGAGAAACGAAAAGAAGCGTGCTTCACTAAAACTTATTTTATTGCCATTGCTTTTGTAACCTTCTCGACTTTATTCGATTTTATTCATCAGGTTATTATCATTTTTCCTTATTAATTTTGTCTTCGAGTACTACTCAATATTCATTAAATGCTCACCTTTTCGGCATAGTACTTCATTTTGTTTCTACTCAGCATTCAATTCAACCAAAAATCATTTGATTAGCACTCATTGCGCTGTGATTATTACATGTCTAACAATAAATTTGTTTTTCATATTAGCTCTCAGTTGGCTAAGTCGATCAACTAGTTTTTATTGCATAAATATTAACTACGCAGGTGGCTTTTTTTACTTTATACAATTTATAAATTTTTTTTTTTCTTTTTCAAACTCAATGAGCCTGAGTTCATATCGGACCATATCTGATATTAGTCATTTGGGAGCGGTTTTGTGTTCGTTCATAATGTTTGCAGTGTGATTTTTATTTGAATATTTTTTTTTCTGTTTAATCGCATGTTTTGCTATAATTGCGATTTGTGCGATTTGCTGTTCAAATTTTTATAAAAAAAAAAAAAAAGAAAATTATTGGCGCAGACGTGAAAAATTGTCGGATATTAGCTTGAGGCGATAAACGCTCAACCAGTCTCATGTTGTTGCCGAATAAATCGGCAATTTTTTTGGTTTAATTTTGAATTTTACCAGGGAGGCATGAAGTGGATAATACAACTTATAGACGAGGATGCTGAATAAATAATCACAATGAAACCATGTTTGCTTGTACCTGTTTAGAACAGATTGTAAATTCTCAAGGTTTTTTTTATAAGCATGTTTTAACCCCAATTTTTTAATCAGGTTTTGGGATCAGAATCAGATAGCCTGACACCTAATTAAATTTACACCTGATTATGTAGAGATCTGAATAAGGCTCTCAGTCAAACAGGATTCTAAGAATTATCACGCCCAAATTGAAGAATCATCTATTACTTTAATTACAAATGTATTACAACACTTTACACCTTTGTAGCCCTGGGCATTTTTGCGCACAAATTTTCATTTAGTTGCAATGAAAATAAAAACATTTTCGAAAAACTTCACAAAATAACCAAACTAAAAAAAATAAAAAGCAATAATTGCAAGTGTTGATAAAAATAAATAAAACCAGTTTTGAATTTGTACAAAAAAGTGCTTTCATTTTCATTGTAAGCTTTAGTTGCCGACATATGCCAACCTAAACTGATTGAGTGTGCCTGGCTGCCTTCCCGCTTTAGCAGCGCGCCTGCAGACATTCGCCAATTGTAATTGAATTTTGCCGCGTAGAAAACTATGCAGTAAAGCAGTGGAGAGTTAAAAGGAAGCAATTTCAGGCTAAATTTAGTTTAAATGCCTGCCGTGAATCGCACTGTGAACACTGAGAGTGACGGACTACTGAGTTGCTTAGCCTCAAGTGCCGACGACAACAGCCACGACGACGATGACGATGACAGCGACTTCACTCAACTCGGCTTGGATTGAATTGGCTTGTTATATACGAGTGTGTTTGTGTATCGCTGCCGTTGCACGCATTTTAAGAGCAAAAGTTTCTTGGTAATTCGTTCGTGTTGTTTTAAAAATTATGCCTGCTTTTGGAATTCAATTTACTTGAATTTGTTGCACTGCAAAGACGTGATTTTGATATACATATGTATGTAAACATGATGTACATACATCTTTATTTCTTTGCATTTATATTTATTTAGTTGTAATAATTGAACAACCAGAAGTCGTGCAGTAATTTTGCTTCAATGGCAAACACACTTTTTCTTTAGCTGCAAATCATCTGCATGTGACTTGATTTATCTGAGGTAAAACTTACTACTTATAACACAGGCCAAAAAGAAAACTATTTTGTAATAATTTTTACTTATTCCTGTATGGTTTGTTGTAATGGTTCTGTTTGTTACATTTCAATATTGAGTAGAAATCTCGAAATTACTTTTTTCCAAGCTGGTGTAAAATATATCTCAAGAACTACTTGATCGGTCTTGTTGAAATTTAAAAATTATACATATATTCTTCGGATCATAATCTATCAAAAAATTTAAATTTTTCTCGATAGAAAGACTGCAAGATTATTGAACTTAAATCAAAAATATAATCCGTTTTAATTACAACAAAAATACATCAAGGAATTAAACTAATATACAATTTCAACTGAAGAGAGAAAATCAAGCTTCATCACACACATTTATACACACGTCCTTGTAAGAATTACATTATTATTCTTCCAGAACAAACATCATCAACCGGAAGTAAATTGTTTTGGTTTTAATATAGGTTTTCCAAGTTGCCACAACTAGGAATGTTTTTGAGTACTGACAGGCCAATTTCAAAACTATGAAGTCCCCAACACATTAACAAAATATATAAATTTCTGTTTTGCTGATTCCGAATATTACATTTTATCCATGCAATATTTGTAATTGACAAGAAAATTCCACTTAGTGTAACAGACGGCGAAGTCCTTCAAATTAACAAGTAAGTTTCTGCAATTGATTTGAACAAAACAGGTCCATTGTAACGTTGTTTGAATATTGTCTCAGCGCTTCATGATAACTTCAGAGCGCAAGACTGCTGGAGATATTTCGCCAGCAAAGAGAATTTTCTTGAAACTTGAATTGTGTTTTGTTTGATGAACGGAATTTTTTTTAATTTCAAATGAGAATATGCTGCATTATATATAATGTTTGAACATTTTCTCAATGAAAACTAAGCTATTATACAATTTCAACTGAAGAGAGAACATCAAGGTTCATCACACACATTTAGACACACTTGTAATAACTAATGTTTATACTTGTAGAACCAACATCATCAATCCAAAGTAAGTTGTTTTCTTTTAATATAGTTAAGATTTCCAAGTTGCCACAACTAGGAATGTTTTTGAGTACGACAGGCCAATTTCATAACATTGAAGTCCCAACACATTAACAAAATATATAAATTTCAGTTTTGTTGAATCCGAATATTGCATTTTACGCATGCAACATTTGCAGATGACAAGAAAAATCCACTTAGTGTAACAGACGGCAAAGCTCTTCAAATTAACAATAAAGTTTTTGAAATTGATTTGAACAAAACAGGTCCATTGTAACGTTGTTTGAATATTGTCTCAGCGCTTCATGATAACTTCAGAGCGCAAGACTGCTGGAGATATTTCGCCAGCAAAAAGAATTTTTTTGAAACTTGAATTGTTTTTTCAAAAAATTAAGTTTAATGAACGGAATTGTACTAAATTTCAAATGAGAATATGCTGCATTATATACAAAATTTGAACATTTTCTCAATGAAAACTGTTTACTATGATGATTTTTAATATTAGTACAATGGTACTTGTTGTTTAAATTTTTCAAATTGTCACAGTGGGGTACAAACGAATTTTGAACTCTAGCAATAAGAAAAGCAGTTATTGTTAGAGTTTAACATGAGTTTTGCAAAAATTAACTACATTTTCAAATACTGAAATTACCAATCTTGAACAATATCTGAGTCCTCTTACATTGCCAATTGCACAAAAAAAAAAAATAGAGCCCGTTTTAATAGCATAAGTAATCGACATCGTTTAGTAGTGCAAATAGACAAGTTGTGTTCAGTTGCGTTTCGTTTCGTTGAGTTTGAGTGTAGAACATGTTTTTGGTAAATGTCGAACCAATTGCAACACAAATACAGACAAAACTTCAATTGCCACTACTAAACATGTGTACAAACTTAAACACAAATACAAACATAGACATAGGCACAGATACACACACACACATGAAGGACTTTGGGTGATGTGATGATTATGTTGATGTTGTTGCTATTGCTGTTATTGTTGACGATGATGAAAATGTGCTGAGTATGACGAAAAGTACGTTTACTAAACGTTCAGTATTTACAACCAACATGTATGAATATTTGCAGGCAAAGCAGATTTGATTTGTATGAGCTTTGAGTGCAGATACCGAGCTATGCCAAAACTTTAGCATAGTAGCAAAATCTGAAGCTGCTTTGGCTTACAGCTCATTACAATTTTCAAGTACGTTTGCTTTACTTGTTATACACACCATACACACGCACATTTAGTAGATGAAAATCCTTGTGTATGTGTGTGTGGGTATAGAAACAGACACTTGAAATGAATACTATGCAAATAGAAAAGTCTGTGCGACCAACTCAACTTGAGTTCTAACCAAAGAACCAAGCCAAAAACTGCCTTTCAGCATTCAGTAGACCACCAAACTCCCTGCAATAAGATATGTAAATAATGCTGCGAGTTTTTGTTAGTTTCAAGTGCAAGCCAATAGTGATATGAGTAGGCGAAGACACAGAGAGACAGAGAGAAAATGTCTGTTGACCATTAAATTCACTTCACTTCATTTAAGTTTCAAGCATTTTTGGTTATCTATCCATCCATTTCGATTTGCATACAAAATAAAAAAAAAAACATATTCGAAGAAAACTTTTTCAATATTACCAAAAATGGAAAATTCTAAAGAGAATATACATATTTTTTTTATGTACAGCTATATAAAAATAAGGAAGAAAAATATACAAAAAGGAAATTGGTAAAATCATTTGCCCAACTGTTTGTGGCAGTTTGTAGAGTTTTTGTAGTTAGATTTTTCAAAGTTACGTTTCCGTTGCTTTGCAAGTAATAGTTGCCGACAACAGTCTCACTTATTCTTCCACACCGACTGAGGCATTGAAAGAGTGTACTTGATAGTTGCCGACATTGACGTTTGTCGACGTTGCGCACAAGTGTCCTTCAAACAGTCAGCAGGACTACTCAAAGTTTGTTAATAATTTCGATAACTACCACATGGCCAGAAAGCATGGCAGGCAGTCATGAGTACAATACTCAACAATGCCGCATACGTGCCACATTTATGCATACATCAGCTCATCAGGCGTTGCGTTGATCGTCATCGTTGGCATCATCATCGCCGTTGTCGTCGTCGTCGTTGTTATTGTTGTTGTTCTTGTCGTTGGCGATGACATCGCTTGCGTTATTTACGTATCGTACGATAAGTAAGTACGTACAAACGTACGTGTAAACAATCAGTTACGTCTACGTTGCTATTAAACCACAAACAAAATTGATTTTCAGCGCCGTAAACCAGCGTACAACGTTCATGAAGACCATGGTCATCATCAGAGCCAGCAGTTACATTGGCAGCTTACGAACATTTGTGTGTACGAACAGAAAAGATACACCGAAAATAATGCTTAATTAAAATTAACTATAATAATTTTTTGATTTATTTAAACTACTTGTTTAATTGTCTGAAAGATATTCTTAACACTTTGTTATTTTAGACAATATTACTTTTAACAAGAATTCGGCCTTTAAAAACTATCTCTTTCATCTCTTTCATCGAAGCACAGTAGAGAACAACTTAAGCTTAGACTTATCAAAAATTCGCTCAGTGTGGCAACCGCATTACTTTTCATTACGTAGATTGTCATTTACGCACGTTACTCATACGCCGTATGGTACAATCTCCACAAAGCAGTTACGAACGAACTCGGACTGAAAATCCTCGAACTCAAATCAACGCCATCGCACACACTTGAGCACAATCCACAGCCACATTTGCTACAATTGAGTGCCCCCTTCGACTCACTCAACCACTTATACATGCATGCATCGACTGACTGTCTCACTAACTGACAGACAAACAGACAGACAGAGGACGACTCTTCTCGATAACCGTTAGCCGTGTACGTACGTACGTATTGTGCATTCATGTATGCAAACATAATCAGTATTTTCAAATAAAAAGCACAGAAACATATGTTGTTCAAATGCGATATCCGTAAAAAAAAAACAAACAACAAAAAAATATAAAATGAAAAAAGGTATCAGTTAATATTATTGCCTAGACTCGAATTACACGAATTATTCGTTACTCTACGCGTGGAAGCAATTTTGTGTTAGCTCGATTTCAAGTACTTTTGTTGCTATTTTTGCGTATGTGTGCCTTTTTTGCTTTTTGGACATCAGATTTGATTTTTTTTTTTTTTTTTTTTTTTTATTTCATTTTTCAACACTTTTCCGTTGGCAATTTCAATAGCATTTCATTGAGGCTTAAGTGCTTCACGCACACAGTTGTTGGCCATGTTTGCGCTTTTAACTGTGATTGTTTAAATATTTGTAATTGTAATTGAAGTAGCGAAATTTTATGCCAACGCTATTAGGCAACGAAATGGTTATTAGTTGCACGATCAACGTTGCCCGTTTTGTGCTTTCAACTTGTTAGTTAGTTTGTGTTGTGGTTTTAAAGCGATTATGAGCACTAAGCTCGGTTTCAACGTTATGTGTGTACTGTATTTGTATAATGTAAAATTATTACAGCTGCTATAGGAGGGCTTAAGTGGCTCTAAGTATAACGTTGAAAAGGCCTCACAATAGTTCGTTGTTATTAAATGCAAAGATTTAAAATCTTTTCATATAAATGCATTAACAATTTGACTTCATTAAGCGCAAATTTGTTGCACAAAATCAACTCAATCATCTTCATTCACTACAAAACAGCTTAGCATTGCCGACCTTACGCGTCATTTGAAGTCAACAACACTCTTCCACACGCTCTCTCTCTCTCTCTCTGTGACGCCGACTTAAGCAGCAAAACATATACTACGCTTGAATTATAATGCATAAGCATGACATATCTCATCTTTCTCGACAACTATTGTACAACTTGCTTGGCTCTAATCCACAAATACACACACTGAACTGCAACTATAACGACAACGGCAACGGCAACGTCAACTACAACGTTAAGACATGTCAGCTTGCACGCAGCAATAGTGAAAAGAAAAAAAAACTAGTTCGACTAGGCGTTGTAAGATAGAAAGAAAAACTTTACTTTGCACGACTCAGAAATTTTTTATTTTTGACATCTTCTGCTCTGTTGTTTGCTCTGTACTATGTGCATGTGTTTCACTTTTCTTCTGTCGAGTTTTCTTATTCATATAACTTTTGACATGATTACACGAAAGTACACACACAAGTACACGAGTTGTAAGTCAAACTGACACTGAAGATTATGGTTTATGTCGACAAAGTTGACACGTTGTTTATCAAAAATGCAAGTCAAGGACTCTTGGTGCATGGGCAAACTCAACGCGCGTTCACTTGTTTGACATATCAACGCAAACGCCAAATGCAACTCATCGTCATCATCATCGTCATTGTCAGTGTCGTCAACGGAAGATCATGCAAGCAGCAAGCAAGTAAGCAACAGCAAAACACAAAGAATTGTTGCATATTGCATTGTGTTGTACAACAAAATGTTATAATTAATTTCATTAAAAGGCTAATATATCTTTGTGCATGACTCGAGGGTGTACTTCGGCAAAGTTTAAACATGTTTTTACAAATGCTTAGTTTTGTTTTCTTCTTGTTTTTTGTTTTTGTTTTATTTTGTTTTGTTTACGTAGAAAATGATTTGAGCTCGTCGAAAATTCCCATGAAGTAAGGCGCTTCGTTTACTTTAAATAATATTATTTTACAAAAGAACATGGTTATCATGTTTATTATTTTAACAATGAAATAATGATATACACTCAGGTACAACAAGCGACATAAAGTGTATCTCTTTTAGCTCAATAACGTCGTGTGTTTGGTTAAGGGCACGGCAACTGCAAAAACAAACATGCAAACGTCAGAACAATGTGAATTCGCTCAAGTGCACTTAATGCAAAAAAAAAAAGAAAAAGAAAACACTGGAAACAAATACAAAAAATCGTAAAAAAATGTATATCACTCAAGGAATGCAGTTAAAAGAAAATATTGTCACAGCATACTTTTGTTTTCTTTTTTTTATTCACTCATATAGTTTAAGTGGTTCAATGTGCCTCCAAATTTGTTTTCTTTCTGTGCTGACTGACTGACTATGTGTGTGTCCTTTCGTTTTATTTCTGTTTTTTTTTTTTTTTAAGTTGTTTTGCTAAGGTTTATTATTTCGAAAAACTACACAAAAAATGCTGTCAAGCAAACCTTAATTTGGTTTTTTTTTTGTACCAAATTTTTTTTTTATCTCAATGATCTTGATCCTGATTGTCAATCCGCTGAATGTCACCAAAACATTGGCAGCAGGTAAGTAAACAAAAAAAACTTGCGGCCGCTTGTCAGTCAGAGCCACGCCTATGCCATTGCTAAACCCTTAAGTTTACGCTCATTGAATTTTATTCGAGCGCGTTTAATGCGCTGATGATCGCGAATCCATCTTTTGTTCCTTTCGACAAACCTGATTTTATCTAAAACGCGTTTTTTTTTTTGTTTGTCTCTCATTATTTCCAAATCGTGCGCCGAAGCGTTTAAAATTTGTCATTTGTCCTGTCGCGTTTGTGTGTTTATGTATGGCCCGCTATCCTTGACGCATCTTTAGCAATGATATTTTACATATTGTTTGTGCTCACACTCAATATGACTTTCAAGTACTCACTCAACACATTGATCAGCTCTACTCAACCCAGCTTCAATGAGCGCATCTTTGTCTCGCTTCACGCTGCCGCCGCTGCTGATGGAGGAAACAGATGTTTTCTTCAACGCTTTGTAATCTAAGATACTTGCACTTTAGCGTTGAGTGTCTGGACTGCGCATATGGTTGACAAAACGCGGTAATTGCTTAAAGATTCTATAAATAATTGTTGTGTTGAGTAATGGAACATTTCATTTGAAGATCAAAGCGAATAAGATATTTGTTAGAAAACATGAGATGGCAGATAAGTACCTTTATATAAAATCTTATATGCTTACAAATACGTTTGATTGTAGACTAGATTCAAATTCTAAGCCAAAAAATCCCTTATTATTTTTAATAATATTTTAACATTTTTAAAAATGTTCTTAAAATTCCTCAACACATGTCTTGACTAACTATAAAACTAACAGAAACCGTAGCTTCAACCCGAACTACACATCATTAACTGTTTTAATCATTAGCACGTGCACACAGCTCTTCATTAGCATTGGTCATTCAACATGATACAGTCCATTAGCCTCACATACACTTTCGATCTTTTTGAAAATAATTAAACCCAAAACTAATTAATAGACTCATACACAAGCCAACGTTTTAAAGTGCTTTGCAATTATCTAAAATATATGACAAAAAGTGCATACGACTAACTTTGCTATAATTTTTATTAATTACAAGCAATTGCAATGCAGTGAGTGGAAGAGTAACATAAGACTGTAGGTTCGACACGAGTTCATCATTAGCGTAATTAAAAGACAAGTCTAACCGTCCGTTCGACCGTCTCAGTAAGAAAAATGTTGTTAGGAATTTTTACAGAATTTTCCTTTCAATATTTTTACTTTGCTATTATTCAAAAGAGAAAATAATTAATCAGCAAGACATGCGGCATTTGTCTGTCTATCAGTCCGTCTGTGTGTTCAACTTGAGATTGACTTCAAAACTCAAACTTCCGAATGCTCAAGACTGTTGTTGTCTTTGGTTAGCAACAAAGAATTGTTGAGCGCAGGCAGTGTTGTAGACACGGAGGGGTAAGTGTGCCACATGTCGCACGCATGTTGCTTGGCTCATCAAGTCACTCACTCAGTCAGTCAGTCAGTTATTTTTCACTGTTTTCACGTCTGACTCACGCGTCAGTTGTTTTTTATATACGTCATAATGACAAAGAAATTTTGTCAGGTTAATTTCATTGCGCATTTCTTTTCTTTTCATGTTTATATTTTATTTTTTTCTGTTTGCTACTTGAGCTTTTTGTCACTTTGCTGAGATAAAGAATGCTAAATTTAGCACTTAGTGTGTGTGCTTTCTTATAAGCGTGTCTGTGATTATCACAAGCATTTTTGTTGCTTATATGTCATCGTTCATTGTATGCATTAGAAGGTACCGTTTAATCATAAAGAGTTTGATGTAAGAAGTTCAGTAAAGAAATTGTGTGGAAATATTTAGAGATGAGATGAAGATGACGTGATAGTATTCCAGTGATACTTTATTTTGTTTTGACACTGAGTTTCAATGAGCAAAAAATCAGAAATTTTAGCTATTATAATGCAACTTAAAATTTTATTTTAAAACATACGTTTAAAAATATTCAAAATAAGTAAAACTTCTAATGATTTAAGAAAGTATTAGAACATCCCTCTAATAAACATTATACTTATATAAAACTTGCGTTCACAACTCAACACAACTCTGTGGAAGAAAAAATATACACGAGATGTTGCATAAAATTTATAGCAACACATTTTGGCGCTCAAGCATGCGAATGCCGGCGACGATAGCGACAACATCAGCGACACCAAAAACCGTCACTTCAGCGACCAGTTGAAAGTGGTATGAGAAATGAAAAAAAAAAAACAAATAACAAAAAGCACCACAAAGACAAAAACAACAAAAAGCTGTTTGTCGCATGCAATAACGACATGAACACCAAAAGGCTGCACTTGAACGCGAGGAACTGAGAGGGGCGTGGCAGTTGGATGCTGGAAAAAGAAGAATTTATCGTCACTTGCAGCATGCGTGACATTGAATTTGTAAATTAGCAACGCATCATGACGCTAAAAACGCTCAGATACGACAAAAGTGCTCAAAAGGAGCTGCTCAGGGGCTAAACTGGAAGATATAGTGCAGCCACACGCCGCCAGAAACGAGCACTTGATGATGCTGATGCTGATGCTGATGATGGTGACGACGATGTGTACTGATGCTGTTGACAGAGGCGCCACTAAGCGAGTAAAGAAATAGAGGAAACAAAACAACAACAAAAAAAATTAAAAACTTAAATAAAATCAGACATGTACAAACCAGTTGTGTGTGTGTGTGTTTGTGTTTATTTTGGCCAGAAATCTAGCGAAACAAGTGTAAATGTGTGACTGGCGGGCAGTGCAGTGGCAGCAACATACAGCGATAGTGTGGCGCACACTACTAGATTAGTGAAGACTCAACTGAGTACGTGAGTGAGTTTGTACGAAGGAAATACAGATTGAGAATTGTCACAGCCAAGGTGCGTGCATTTAGACTATCACTTGCCAATTTGTTTTTGTGTCGTTTCGAAGATTTATTTGCAGTTTCTATATGCTTCTGCTTTGCTGGCAGCATCTGTGCAATTTTCTGTCAACGCCATTTGCGGGTCACAGAGTTGCATTTCGTCTGTCACATCTACGCAAAGTCATTTAGTTGCTTTTATAATATTGTTTTCGTTTTTCGCATATATTCAAGTTGTTCAACAAGCCAAAAGAATGCAAAAAAAAAAAAAAAAAAGACAATGTTGTTCGTGTGTCAGCCAAATGTGTCAATGTGTTTTTGCCAGCCAAATGTGACAGTCTCCAAAGAATAACTTGCGGCAGGACATGTCTGCAATATTATGGCAAATGTTTTTATTTTTTACTTTCTTTGTTTGTTTTATGTTTACTTACGGCATGCAACAAGCAACTTGTTTGACTGTTTATTATTTGGTCATGTCTGGCATTGAGTCTCTCAACAGACTGTCTACGAGTGCAGTCAAAATTTTTCAACCCATACCCAACAAATTTACATTTTTTCAGCACAAAAATTTTTATTTTTCATATAACCTCATAGCCATTAATAAAACTCACATGTGCTTTGCAGTTCTTGTACTCGAAATTCTGTTAAGGTTGTTCTAGTCTAACCAAAAAAAAAAAAAACCAAAAGAAGAAAAATCATTGTAAAAAGTTGCCACTCTTGTCGTTGACTGCCAACATTTTTTTTTTTTATCAACTTATTTGCTAAATGTCTCCCAGAAGTACGTAAAACTTTGTGCATTGCAATAAAAAGTTTGCTTTTAAATATAAAAATTGTTAGTTGCAAGTTTATACATTATTATATGCTCAGCGTGGTAAGAAGGAAATCGGCAACATTACTGCCAAAAAAAAAATGTCGGAAAATATAGAAAACTTTGGTGAAAATCCCAAAGTGCTTTATTTCGCTGCTTATTTACTTTGCTTGTCAATATTTTGTGTCCTTGGGGTGCATTTAATGCATAAAAGTAATATTTGTTAATTTTATGTGATTTTGCCAAAAACTTTTTAAGCAAACAAATGCAAATAGAAAAGAAATAAATAAATGTTTACTTGGCAAAAGTAACCAAGTTCATTTGTGGCTAATTTTCTAAATTCTGTTGACATTGAAAACTTCGATTTGGCTTGATAACATAAAAGATTGTATATTTGAACATTTACACGCAACTAAAAAAAAACAACAATTTCAGGAAACAAAGTTGTTTGAATAAATTGAAAGTTTCCAAAATATTTGCTTGGAACTTTGTACCAAAAGAAATGTGAGTCTTCTTGGCAATGATTTCAATATAGTTATTCGTCAATCGATTCCCCCTTTAATTTGAAAATTTTTGATTCTTTTAAAAATAAATAAAATCGTATAATTTAATTATAAATAGGCCGTTTCCTATTAACTTCAGATTAAAGTATCCTAACTAACTAACTAACAAAATCTACTTATATTAATGGTTGTTAATTATTTAATAATTATCATTTAAACGGCATTTTATAACTTTACTGCAATCATATTTTGCACCCAACAAATTCTGTTCAATTTAAAACTTTTATGAACGACGCAATATTCTGGCTTTGACATATTTAAATTTAAACTTTTTACTTTATACACTCCACACAGTTTTTACTTTTTTTTTTTATCTAAGATCGAAACTAACTAAATATCTCTGAGATACTACAACTAGTTGCAAGCCCGCCCGTTTTTTTTTTTTTTTTTGGTCTTACTGGTCTTACTCTGAAAAAATAAATATTTATGTAAAAACAGAGGATATTACATTATCGAGGATACTTATCTTTTATCAACGTTTTTAGTCACTGAACGTTTCCATATTTCAACAAGGATTCACCAAAGACATGCATATACTTTTCAATACTATTTAAAGCTAAATTTTACACAAGTATTGGCAAAAACAAAAAGAAGCTGCCGATTTTTGACTTTTCTGCACCCACACGTACACACACATATGTATGTATGTATGATGTATGATTGAATCAAATATTTGTGCAAAACACGAGTTAATGTATGAGATTATCCCAAAAGAAAACAAAAACAGCAGCAAGAGCAATAACAGAGGCAACAGAAGTAGCAGCCGTCACTCCTACACCAAAAATCCAAATCAATTTTGCATGTATGAAATATAACGCACGACAGGGCATGAACCATAATGGCAGCAGACTAACTGAATGACTTGACTTGGTTTAACTGCCGCCCGCTTTGCTGTTTGCTTGCCTGACTCGCTGACTGCCATGCTGACTGACTGACAGTGCTGAGTGAGAGGATAACACAATATGACGCACAGGTGAGCTTTAGAATACAATATTTTTCTTGCTTTCAGTAAAATCTTTCTAAATGCTATTGATGTTTTTCATCTTTTCTTTTTTGTTGTTTTTTTTTTTTTTTTGTGCGTAAAATTCCAACATAAACGCAAACTTAGATGTGAAATAAACTTAAAAATAACAATGCTGCTTTTAACCAAGACTTTTGCCTTGAGTGCAAAGTAATAAAAGTGTAAAGAACGAAAAGAAAGGTTCAAAGTGTTGATGTGTGGGATGAGAGATGCGTAGGGCAACTGTAATCGTGTAAGCTTCAATGTTTATAAGCGCATCAAAGATGCTGCCAGGCTCTCAAAGAGTTTAGACAAGACAATTTTGGTTAGGGTTTGCGTATGCTTGGTTTTTAACGTTTCTTAGCTGCCAAAACTTGTTAAGGTTACACAACGACTTTGCTTCTCTAATAACTGCGTATGTATGTGTGCATGTGTATGTGGTTGTTTTTATTCATTTTTGTTTTTTTTTTTTGTTTTTTTCTTATACATTCAAAACTTAAGCAGAGATTTACACAGCTGCCGAAAGCTGATCTTAGTATAATTCTTTAGTTTACTAATGCAATTTTCAACGCTGAAAGAAAACTGCCAGCTGGAAAAATATATTCACTTAGGCATAAACTTTTCAAATGCATATGTATATGTGTGTGTGTGTTTGTTATTTTGTAAGAAAACTTCAAAAAGCTTTGCTTTGGCATTTGTTAGATTTTATAACTTACACACATGCGTATTAATGTGAAAAATTCGGTTTTGTAGGTGTTGTAAAAGGTTAAGTGGCTTGCCGTAGGTCGTTGGTTGTAAGTATTAAATCTACGAAAAACTTTTGTGTTACAGAATTACATACGCATTTGTTAGCTATTAAGATATGCATGAGCAAATACTTTCAAATCAGCGCAAGCTCAAATTTAAAATATCTTATATCTTTGTCACTTTGAACTAATGTGCTATTCATCTTTGCATGTTATTTTTTTTAAATCGTTTTAAAAAGCAACAACTTGTGTGGCACAAAAATAAAACGCTTTGTGCTATTGATACCTCATTAAAAACAAGACACTTATGCTAAACTTTATGACACGCTTGTTCCAATGTGTCAAAGCAAACGAACGCCAAATATTTGCTCTAAAATTACAAAATATTTTCTTTTTTCAGCAACAATTCAACTCAACTGTCAATCACAATGCTTTAAACGACAAATGACATATTTTTGACATGACATAATTTTCACACAAAACTTATTTGCTTTGCTTTTGACAACAAAAGTCAAATTGTTCAAGTGACATATAAAAATGCGTTACAATTTGTCTACAGTTACGGCATATGGACGCAAACAAAATAATAGTGGGCGGGGTAAATCCTCAAACACAACTTGGGCGTGGACATGTTGTGACATTTTTATAGAAAACCAATACGAAATACAAAAAAAAAAAAAAAATCAGAGATGAAAAACTTTTGAAAAGTGTGTAAACAACAAGTAATGAAAATTGAAAGCAACAACACAAAAATATATATATATATATATTTGAAAAATGAAAACTATTTGACAATGCAAATATTTTATAATTTCAGCTGAGGCGCAAACCAAAACACGCCTTCGTTACTACCCCGCACTTCATACAATAACAATATCATTTGGGTCAATACAACTATGAAGAAATGAAAGAAAGAAACAATATAAAAAAAAGTGAAATTTTCTTCCACATGTGTTCAACAATCAGAGTACAAATAAATATCAAATGTCAGTTGAAAAAAAAAAAATCGAAAATTGAGGACTAAAGAATACTAAAAAATAAATGAAAATATTGGCAAATCTTTTGCTTTTGATATTTTATTGACACAATGCTTTTGTTGTTGCCTTTATTTGCAGTCCATTGGAACAAAGTATTTCAAATATTTTTTATATCTTTTGCTCTGACCACTTTTTAATGTGTATTGCAAAGTTGTCATTGTTTGTTCTGACATTATTTTTTTTTCGTCTTATTTTATATTTTTACTCTATTTGATTTTCTTTTTTTAGTGTGTCTATTTTTGAGTGTTCCAAAGTATCCTGTGTCCTTTTGTTTTGCACACACATGTCTGTTCGTGCATTTGTGCTGTTTAAATTGTATAATTTGACAATCAATTGACAGTTTAGATTGTAAACAAATTGTAAAATCATTGATAAAATATCACATGACATGACATTATTTGAAGTTGCCAAACAAATAAACAACAACAAAGCAGTAACGCATGTATTGAATTTTGCGAAAATGCTTTGAGTTGGTAATAATGGTACGAAAATATATGCAACAAAATTCAACTCAAACTTTGAGTGCCATGACATTTTGCAAGCATCGTCATCGTCACTCAACACATCATTTTGAAACACTTTGTTCTTGTACGAAATAAAAAGATCTAAGAACAACAAAAATACATAAATAAATAAGTAAATGTTGTTACACAACAATAGTGTACAAGTTGAAAATAAGAAAAATGTTTAACAGACGCGCATAAATTTTCAACTTAATCAAAGCGAAAAACGCCGGAAAATCAAGCGCCGAACCAAGCGCATAAGCAAAGTGACAGTGGCGTGCGTGCTTGCGTGCGTGAGTTTGTCGTACGCTGATCATTAATAATATTTCATTTAAATTTTGTTTTTGTATTTTCATTTCATTTCGTTTTTTTTTTTTCTTTTAACAATTTTTCTGCACATGTTTCAAATGCCAACACATACATAAAAGTTGACAGCTCTGGAATGCCATGGCACACCATGCCTGTCAAGTGTTGATATTGACCATTGTCGACGCCTGCAGTCAAGTGTAGCGCATTTGTGTTATTTTCCATAGTAGATATACAAATTGTAATACATTATGTGCCATACGCATAAGAGTGACAATCAATAGTTTATATAGTCTATTGTAGTGTAGGGTATAAGAATATATAGAAAACATACATGCATACATATGTATAAAGTACAACGTAGGCGTTTTGTTTGCTTGCTTTTGTAGCATTTGATTTACGACTGCACATTTTGAAATATTTATGATGCATTAAAAATCATATATTTCCGCATCTGTTTTCAACACATTTGCATGCAAAACTAAATGTGTGTAAGACAAATTTAGAACATTTAATGTTTATTTGTTAATATTTTATCGTGGCAACATTAAATTGCAAAGACTTATTTATAATTGCAAAACTTTTTGCCACACACACATACGAGTATGCACGCATGCACACATGTGAGTTAATAAAAAATGCCAAAGCAAATCATCATCAACATTATCAACAACATAATTATCAAGATGAACACTTCATTTGACAGCAACATGCCGAAAATTTGTATTTGTCTTAAAACTACAAGTGGGAAAACTTTAAAAACTTCTACAACTCTCTTACCACTCATGATTATCCAATGATTCTCTTACTTTAGCACACCCACTTTTACTCCTTAAACTCATATTCGGTCTGATAGTCGTGTAAATAGTTTCGAATAGTTTCCATTGTTTAAAAGTTTTAACCAAAATCTGTACAAAAACCGCATCGCAATACTGACACACATATTTGCATACAAATACTCATACACTCACATACAGACGCAAGCATATGTTTGTTTGTACGTATATAAAGTATAGCTACTAACAACATGCCTGCAACTTGTTTGCGGTTTTGGTTGCAGCAACGACAAAGACAACGGCAATGGCAACAGCAGCAATTGAATTGGTTTGGTTTCGTTTAAGTTCAGTTCAGTTCAGTTTGAATCGCTACGCATTGCAACGCACATCACATTGTATGGAATCGAATTGAAGTCATAGCCAACATGCAACTTCGTCAAACATAGTTTTAGTGAGTTTTCAGCATATTTGTAATTGCAGTTAGTTGCATGCATATGTATGTATAAGCAAACATGGCATTGGGCATGCCAAAGCTCTTTTGCATTTCCCAACGAAGCCACTTTGACAAATAAGCTCAACTTGCCAACGGCTCGTAAACCATGTAAAAAGACTCTTTGCAAATTGTTGCAATTTCAAGAAGTTTC
This sequence comes from Phortica magna, assembly GCA_037044515.1. Classification (NCBI taxonomy): domain Eukaryota; kingdom Metazoa; phylum Arthropoda; class Insecta; order Diptera; family Drosophilidae; genus Phortica; species Phortica magna. Next base: position 26,823 of record JBAMBP010002302.1, read on the forward strand.
TGAACATTTCTATTTGATGTTTGTTGAATGATTGTTTTTAGAAAACTGTCAATACAAGGTTTTGACATATGTCAGAGACAGCAGCGAAGATTGTTGTTCGATAGAAAGTATTGCAGTTAAGCACTTTTGTAATTACGACCGAAAATATATACCCTTTTTAATACAGTTAAATGTTTTTTGTCTGTTATCAACACTTGAGACCACTGATTTGATAAACTTCATTCAGTTAGCAGAAAGCACTGATGGGCATTTTTTTATTAATTTAATAATTGCATAAAATTCGGAAAGGATCATGTATATCGTAGTTTAATGGTGCATCTATTTAGAGACAAGGAACCCAGTTATTTAGAAAGAGAACTTTAACTGAATTAAAAAATTAGCTTTAATTAAATTTAAAATTTAATTTATAGCGAAAAGCCGCTTCAAGACAAAGCAAACGATGAGAAATTAATTAACAATAGTATGAGTATAATGGTACCAACAAATTAGGATCTCAGTTAAGAACTCTGATAGCAACCATACACAAAAACTAGACATGTTAACAGAATCATTGCAGAATGGGACGTCATTGAATTTTCTTCGAACTATTAAAGGAAAAAAACACAACAAGCATTGTTTAGTTTGGCAAGAATTGAATTTCTCAACAGAATAAAGACCAAATAAATTTATACACAATATGCATTTTCAATTATATGCTCAACCAACTTTCAATTAGAATTTTATTTTTCTTCACAATCGCATAATAAAAACGCATCGATTAAATTTCAATTTATGAATACTTTAAACATTTAAATAAAACAAAAACATGCATGAAATAATTTGATTGCATTTAGAAATATTTGAAATTAAGTATTACACATTTTTACATTTCTCAAAACAAAAAGAAAAATTGTTCTTTTTCTTCTTACGACCACACAAGACAAATTAACTTGTGGTTTTTGGAACACATGTTTTCTTTCAAAATATTTAATGGCAAAGTCAAAAAAAGAAGGAAACTTACAAAATAAATAAATAAGAAAAACCTAAAGAAATTAGAAGAAAATCAAAATAGATAAAAAATGGCAGCACTTTTGCTGATTAATGATTGTCAACATTGGCGCATAAATTTAAATTTTATTTTTCCACATGATTCCACATTTTTCTTCTGATTTTTCTTTTAAACAATTTTACTTTCACGCTTTTTTTTTACTTTTTTGAATTGGAACATGTGTTAAGCATGCCTAATAAAAGATAGTCTTGCTGCTCTTTTTTTGACTCCCTAATTTTATCTCCGCGCGTTGGTGGCTTTTTTGTTAAATATATTTTATTTAATTTGAGACAAGTTCCACGTTCATGATGCTGACGATGTTGCTGATAATGATGATGATGCTGATGGCCTTATAAAGTTTCTTGTCGCTTATTTTATATGCTTTTTTTTATGCGTAGATAATTCGTCAATGACGCTTTCAAGTGACATAATCATCAATTAATGCGCTATTAATAGGCGCAAGTGGTGCGCCGAAAGCGTAAGAAATCTAAACAGACAGACAGACAGTCAGAGAGACTGACAAACAACTCAAAGCATTAAAAACTTGAAGTAAAGTACGACATGCCTCGCCTCAATTGGTGTCTTTGAACATGGCAACACTTAGTAATAGTTAACATTTTGCTGGGGCGCAGACACATGAAAAACAAATAAAATGGGCATACAAAAAAGAAATGCTTGACATGTGTTTGTGTCAATTTGATTGAAGACAAGTCGTTGAAGTCATCGTACATTGTCATTTTTGGGCGCTGCCACTTTTAATTGCTACTAAATTACAGCAAAGCACATTAAAAATTCAATTCCATAACCCAATTTACACCAAATTAATCAATCAAATATGTAAGCGAAAAATAACACGAAAAACATAATAAGATACACTCTTGTTCAATACTGGCTTATCATCAGACGCGTGCAGCACAACACTTTTCGTCTGAAAGGGTCTCGAGAACTTGAACGAAGGTCAAAGCTAATTTACGTCGTGGCCAACACTTGTGTCGTGCTTAAAGTTGTTCGGCTCACCCTCCCCTGATCGTTGGCTGTATGAAGCCTGACTACTTAAGCTTGTTATAATTATCATTGCCTGACTGTGGTCGACGCATGCTATTGTTTGTTAAATTATTGAATAATATTGCTTTTTGGTAACGTATAAGAATTCAATTCAGGTTTATTTTACCCTTTTTTTTTTAGTCGTCATCATCAACGTTATGTGCCCGAGGCCAATTCTAGCCGATTGGCAATTGTTAAGGCACCACACGCACTTTACCTTATGTGGCATTCCTTGTGGCAGCGTGATTGCTTCAGTTGACCAGCTGAGCGCATGCGTGCCAACGGCGCTTCAAGCTTTAAATGCACTGAAAAAAATTCTTGTGAAAGTAAACAGAAGCTGAAGAAATAAATTTTCTAGACTCAACAAAAAAATAAAAGCACTAAGAATGAAAGTGCTGTGTGTCACAACATAACGATCGTAAACATAAATGGTTGGATGCAATTAATGAGAGACAGTACTTGGTATCATTCTAAACTGTACATCACATAAAATTATAAGTACAGGAAAAATTAAATGAGTTCAGTAGTGATACAGCTGGCATGAAAGAAGATAGTTTGCCAAAATAAACAGGATTTTAGAAGTTGTCCTCAATTAGTCTTTCACTCCCATTTTTTCTAATGTTTTCTTCAAATTTCCTGTACAAAGTCTATGTGAATAATGTACACTACTTGACAATAGAACCACAATTACAATATTCACTCATATTCACTCAAAATGGCACATCAACACAAGCACTCATTTTTAGAGTAAGTAATTCATTTACCGTTATGAATGCATTCATGCACACCTCTAATTTGTAAGTTTAATCAATTTGATCAGAATTGCTCAAACATCTTGCCCCATTATTTTTTCACAGTGTCTGGACTTTAGTGATTTAAACAAACTTCTTTTAGTAAGAATACAAAAAAATAAACATAGTTACTTTCATCTCAGCACAGCACAACAAAACACACAACAGTTTTGTGAACGTCATCTAGCCTGAAGGCAGGTGTGCGTGGCGTAACTATTTTAGATTCACAGTCAACTTGAATTTCATGCTTTAAAAAAAAAATATAAATACAAAAAAAAGAAAAGATAGAAAGACTCAGTCGATCGTTTGCGTGTTATAGTTTTTTGATTAATTTTGAATTGTGCCATTTAAGGCTGTATTTTCAAGCATAATTGGCTATTTTCAAGCTAACTAAATTGATTTTCTACAGTCGTCTGTCTCATAATTATTAACCAAAATACAGTTTGAAACGCTCTTAAATGTAGTGCTAACTGTTGAGTTTTGGTAAAATTTCTCATTTATAAAAGAGCACTGACAGCTAGACAACGACTTTCGCTATTTGCTCGTTTAGCCGCTCATTATTTAACCTCACTGCCAATTGGTTTACTTAATGAAAAAGAAAAGCAACAAAATTGCGCTTAATTTACAATATTTGGAGGGCAGTAATTGACATAAACACGATTTTGCTCTCAAACGCTTGACTTGACTTGGCTTCATTTCACATTCACAAAGCAGTTGGCTAGGTCGGCAACTCAAACCGAAGTTGCATTGTTATAATTGCACGTTTGCTGCCTATTACCGATGATACGCCGTGTTGCGCTTTACAGCAAATTAGCATCTGAAAGGCAAAGAAGCCGCACAGGTTGCACTGCATTTGACATGCTTTCTCCCTCTCTCTCACTCACTCACTCACTCTCTAAATAACTAAATTGTATTTAAGCCGACTTGTTGCCAAGGAAGCGTCTGCTGCTGCACAAAAGCATGTTACATCAAGCAAAGTCGATCAATCAAATTTATGTTGCTAGTCACAAGAGTTCGTTGTCAGTTGAAGTGTTTTATAATAAGTTGATGTTTTGCTTGGTCTGCCGCCGCTAAGCGTTTTATAATAATAGTTGCAACCACGCCTACCAATTGCCGGAGCTTGATGAGCTGAGGCGTGCCACAACATCTACTCGTACATTCTACGCTTAGCTTATCGCTTTATGTTGCAATTGCGCAATTAATTAGTTTCGTGTTAATGAGCACAATGCGCGCATAACAAGCCAGGAATGCAAACGATCATTGCAATATTGAATTAAAAGCAAAATAATGAAAGCTTTCAAAGACGGAAACGCGGCATTTTTATACAAGATTGAAGACTATTAGTTTCGGTTCTGTTGCTGCAAACATAGTTTTATTGTCTGAATTTCTCTAGCTTAGAAAAATAATAACAACATAAGATTGCATTTAAAATGCAATCGAAGCGTGAAGTTGTTAGTTGTCAGCTATTGTTAATGGTTGCCATTTTGACGGCCGGTTAAAGTTACTTAATTAAAGACTGAACAGTAACGTAGCATGCACGAAGGTATGCAAACGCAAGCAAGGATTTTGTAGCGCTATTTAAATAATAATTTCACTTTAGCGTGTTTTGAGTAAGAACATGATTCAATAAAAAGCGATATTTAAAAATGCCAATTATAATTAAAAGTGTTCTGCAATAAAAAGTTTTGATTCGAAAGAAAAGAAAGAAATGCACACCTGAACGCATGATGACCAAAAACATTTAACTTTAAATGTTTAATGTGCATGCAGAGACTTAAAAATATATATATATTATATAATATAATATAAAATATATTTTTTTAGGTTTCTTTACTTGCTTATAGAAGAATTAATCATCATTTGAAAAGCTAATGACAAAATATAAATCTTTTTTATGCTTAAAATCACTAAAAGGAAGGAAACTTATTATGACCGACACAATTGGTACTCAAATAGTTTGTTAGCATAAACAAAGTCACTCAGACACAAGATAAATACATTAAGACAACAGTCGAATAGGCACTGCTTGTAGTCACAATAAAAATATCAATTCAAATGAAATTAGTCTAAAGGGCAGTCAGTCAGCTATGTAACAAAGCCCAATGCCAAAATGTTGCGGTAGATTGACGAAAGTCACTTCACCACGACAAGCCCGCACAAGCGAGTACGACAGAAGTTATTCTAAAATCAAGTCTATCCAAATATTGTCATGCGGTCATGATAAATATTTACATACTGTCGCTACTCCATGTACATATGTATATGTGTGTGTATGTCTGAGTATTTTTCTGTCTATGATTAGATTTTTTTTTGTTTTTGTTGTTTTAATACGGGAATTTGCTGCAAGTTGCATTTTTAGGTTGTGCATATACCAAGCGAATCGTAAAACGTCGAGTCGACCCATCCCTGGTCATCGTTGAACACCAGCCGGCGCACGCCAATGTCGAAATGCGGGCTTGTGCCGCTCATTTGACAGACATTAGCGATTGATTTTTCCTGTGTCGCTCAGGCAACGGCAACTGCAACTTTACATTATTTTCGTATTTATTTCGTTTATAAAATTAAATGTCTATATGCATTTGTGTGTGTGTGTGCTTAGGGAATTCGACAGTCGGTAAAATTGTCAGACGGCTTTGGTTTAGTTGACGTTGTGTCGCTGTCGGAAATCCAAAATTAATGCATTGCAAATAGCGACGTTTCAGTCAAATGCAGCCGTATGAAAATAAATGCGGTCTACAGATTTTTCCGGCCATCATGTATACACATGTGTGTGTAATTTTTGTTACATGTCAATTGTTGACCTTAGCTATTAGCCTCTGTCAGTTTTTGAAATTGTTTGAAAGTTTATTATGAGTGCTGCTTTCCGTAGTGAAATACAAAACATTTGTTCAAAAGCGTCAAAATGTTAATTATGAAATTTGTACATAAAAGCAGAGATAAACTTTATTGTTTAAAATTAGCATTGCAATTTGCGTCATTCAAGTAATTGAAATTTACAATATAAAACTCAGTTTATTTAATTGCACAAATTTCTGTTTTTCGTACAAAGAACTTAATTGAGTCTTCACAAACAACTTACACTTTAATTCAATCAATAACTCAATACACACGTCAGCAGTGCTACGTATCTGACTTTATGAATCATAATGCCACAATTGAAAACTGCTGGCGGTGCCATCTGCGAAAAATGTGTTCACAAATGCGAAAATGAAGAAATATTGCACAGTGAAGTTGGTGCGCAATAAAAACGCCAACGGCACAATAAAATTTATACGAACGACTGCATAAAATTACACCAAGTTAAACAAAACAACATATAAAAAGGCAGAAGAAAATAGGTGCAGAAACGAGGAGAGCAACGAAGGCGACGCAATACGCGTTCAAACGTATTGTGAAGTTGCATGAATGAATGAATGGCGAGGTGATTCGCATTGAACGAAATACAAACAAATTCAAGGAGACATATGAAAAAAGGAATAAAACATTGCAAGAAATCTTAAAACGCGCAAATTCCTAGAAATATTTATTGAATTTCTTGTGTTTATGCATTGCATAAATAATAGGCACAAAGGTAGGGCATTGATTCAAAGTGAATGCAATAGAAGTCAAACGGTTGAATTTGTGGTTGAGAACAGGTATGTCAATCAGTCAGATAGCTAACTGGACGCTTGTATTGTAAAGAAAAGTTCTTAGCTGAACGTGTCTTATACTTGATTAATGTAAAAGGCATGAATTTAAATTAAGTTTTTTAAAGTAATAAAATTTTAGTCCCATAAAAAACATTTGAAATTCGTTCAAGATAACCCTTGGTTTTTTTAATTTTGAAACAATCGAAGTTTTATTTTGTCTGAAAATAACATAAGAAAATTAAAAAATATATAACTTTAAAATTAATTATTCATTAAGTGGGTTCTTGTGGATAATCATATATACAATGGCAGTTTAAATGATAAAAAAAACTTTCAATTGGCAATTCAATTTCAATTTTTGAAAAAAAATTTCTAAAATGATTATCACACGCAGGAAAGCCATGAAACCCCCTTAGCACACAAACAAAACAATTAAAATTTATTTGCATTTAATTGCTTTTTTTCTACGTTAGCAAATAAATGTATAATATTACTCAAGACTTTCCAAATCACTCCCTCAATACACTTTATGCAACAACAAAAAATTGGAAAAAAAATAAATTCAACACATTGCAAAATTTTGTCGCTGCTTATATCAGCTTGCATATTTTAACGTCCCATAGATTGTCAGGAACATCATCATCGCCAAAGCATATCCTCATCATCACAATACACATCATTGTCGAGTTGGAACGTTGACTGCATTTTTAATTAAAATACCAAAAAATATTAAACAACGAAAAAAAAGAAATAAATAAAATAAATACAATTTCACAAAATATTTCTATGCAAAATGCCATTTGCATGCATGCATTTCTGCAGTGCCATGCTTGTTACTCCTTTCTACACTTCCTCTGTCTGTTCAACGTTGCAAACCAAAACGCACACAGCATGACTTGTGGCCACAATGACTTTTCTCCTGCTATTCCACAAACAATGCATGTGACTGATGTGTGAAAATATTTCAGACACAGATAAAATATTATTTTAAAAAATTATTAAAAATTGATTTGTAAATAAATTTGAAATTTTTCAACAAAATCGAAAGCTATTTTTTTGTGTGTGTGAGTTTGTTTGTGTGTGTGTAATTAACAACAACAATTAGTCAAATGTTAGGCGGCTGCAGGCGTAAAAATCCATTTGAGCAGAAAAACTTATTTGAACTTTAAATTTGTGTGACAGCTTGTAATGTCAACTGTCACTCAATATTAGATGACGTTGCTTGCTCCATGATGATGATGATGTTGTTGTTGTTGTTGGGGCAGCGGCGGGAGTTGTAAATTTTTGAAATATTTTTTTCTTTGCATAGTTGCATGCAACGCACGCCGGCTGAGCAATCTGTAAAGACTGACACACAAAAATGTTGCATTTTATATGAAAAATATTTATCATGACGACGCAGGCATGTGCTTAATTTTATGTTTTTTGATGGAGGTGCAAGCATAAAGTTGAAAGAACGAAATGGTGTCAAGTTGATTTGGTAACGCATGCATAGAGGGTGGCGACGAGCCAATGAAGAGACAGCAAATTTTCTGTTTGGCACGCACATGATCAAATGATAAAATTAAATATGAGAAAAAAAAAAAAACAGTATAAAACATTATTCAGCAATGGTAGCAAAAGTAAGACAAATTTGATGTGCTTATATGGAAATAACTTAGCAAATAAAGCTCAAGCTTACTTTTGTCTCAACAGCTTATGTTTAATTTTCAGAAAATGAAATTACTTGAACAGTTGTTTTATTAACCCCAACAACATATTTCTTACAGTAACAACAAAAGGAAATCATTTCCTTGCCATACACGTCCCCATTGGCTAATTTCTGTTGTATTCCCTTGCGTTTAGTGATTAATCTTTGCCTGATCTTGATTAAAAGACTGCAACTGCCACGCGCTTGAACGCTCTTGCAACACATTCAACTCAATGCAACAGTCATAACTATGCTTGCAGTTGGCAACAAAAGATCGCTGCCAACTGAGACAGACAATGTCCAAAAGATAGGAAATTATTATAAGAAGAGCGCCGCCGCCTTATTAAAACGAAACGATGAGGCACGAGTGAAAGGCGGCGGCGTTGCAATCTCGCTGTCAAAGGGTGCAGCAGCAGCAGTAGCAGCAATGCAATAAAGACATCAACACAGTCCAACAAAGCCCCTTAATGAAGCATATCGCGCAAGGAAATCCAATAAGAGACGGCAAGCGATGCAGTTTAAAGATAGCGCAACGCAAAAGGCTGACGACTTATGAGATTTCCAAAAATAATTTCAAATTTAGCAACGAAGCGCAACAAATGAGATCCGTCGCTGCTCTGTGTGTGTGTGTGTGTGTGTTGTTGCACAGCCGGCACAGCGTCATGTAAGTGGCGGATTCGTGGGCGTACGGAAATAAATTTATCTGTCGAAATTTCTGTGGCACTCTGACGTACGGCGTGAGATGTGTTATGCATTCGTTGCTGCTGCCGCTGCTGTTGCCTTTGCCACTGCAAAGTCTATAGATCAATCAGCGCAATAGACAACAGATTAGTTGCTTTAATTACATATGATAAATGTTTTAATTTCGAGTGAAATTTAAATCAAATGATTTTTTAATAAACAAAATAGACAAAAGCCGCATTGAGCCAAGGGAATCCCCCAAAATGCAAATGTAATTTTATTTCAAACAAGCTGTTACCATGACTGGCGAATAACGAAAATAAAATAACCGTCACTTTATGTGTGAAAATATGGCAATAAAAACGAAAATGCTCAAAAAAATAAAATTACCACAAAAGACTTGACGACGACTGACCAAATATGGGCCAAGTAAGCTGCAGATTTAGTGAGGGGCTTTCCTTTTTTTTTTTTTTTTGTGGCGCTGGCCAAGCAATGTGTAAATTCAACAAAACAAAAAAGAAAAAAAAAAAACAAAAAAATAAAACAATTTCCCATAAAATGTAAAAGGCGCTGGCAAAAATCAATTTTCACAGGCATAAAAAGACGCAAAAGAAAAACGCAAACTCAAAACGCTCTTACGAAAAGCGCAGCGCACATAAAATGAAAATAATTCAAGCACAGACGAGCGCGCTCATGTATCGAAATCGTTGGTTTGGTTATAGGAGCATAGCCGACCGCCGGTATTCACGGCAAGGCATCAGTCTGCGTCTTGCTCGTACGCCGGCTCCCTCGACTTTTAATGGCTAATAGCTTTAGCGCCATATTGGCCAACTTTGTTGCTTGCCTCATATATGTATGTATGCAACATGCGGTTATAAAAAAAACTTACACCGAAGCAAAACCTGAAATCATGGTGAGCTGCAAACAAAAAATAATAAAAAACAAAAAGAAAAAAAAAAAACATATAAAATCAGTAGTTGGGGTGGCATTTCTCCAAGGCATATGCCGTCGCGTCAGACGTGAGCAAATCGCATGGAAAAAAAATAAAACAAACCGCAAAAAACAATTGCTACTATTTTATATAAATGTATATGTATTTATACAGTTTGCTCAACGTCGTCGCCCCCTCAGTCATTCATTCAGCCAGCCAGCCAGCCAGCCTGTCGGTTAGTTCGTCCCAGTTGTGGCCGTTTTGGTGTTGGCTCAAAGCACCTTTAAACAGGCTCAAACACCAACGTTGCCATCGTTCAACTGTAATTGCGGTTAGCACTTTTTCTACTTTAGCATACTTGTACGCCTTTAAAAAATAGCGCTATGTCAGTCTGCCGGCCAGACGGACGGTATTCGTATTTGATGACATACGGGAGCTCTCGGCGGATATATGTCTATAACAAAACAATTAGGAGTAACGCTTTAGTGCCGAGCACAGGTGTAGGATATGAAAATGGGCAATGCAGTGTATCTGGTTTTGAATATGGGATGGCACACATACATAGAAAGTTTATTGCAAAGCTCAACTCATCGAGCAAAGAAACGATGAAGTATTTTAATTTACATATGTCTTCAACATTCCCATGTATTTCAAATTAGTTCGTATGTTTACGCTTTTGTCAATAAAACACATTTCTACTATGCAATTTCTCTAAGTGCATACATTCAAATCACACTTTATCAAATGTCATACAACAATTGTTTTGCCACCACAAGCCGCATTATGTAAAGGAAAAGCCAAGCCAGCCCAGAAAAAAAACATCATATATGGCAAACATTAAATACATTTATGCCAAAAGTAAGTTGAAAATATGTAAACACAAATGTGTATTAAGCCATGCCAAAATTACGTTTTAACAAAGCAAATACTACAATACCACCAACTATTCCATTTGTAACCAACACACTACAACGTCATTCCGTGATGGAGATTCCCTGCACATAACACACACAAACACACACGCACACAAATATACACGCAGCGCTCATTCATATGCAGTAAAAATGTAGTGAAACAATTATGCAATTACTTAATTTGATAGCTTCAGTGTATAGCCCACTGTATGAAAAGCTCCGGTTGGGCCTTATGTTAGTGCAGGGACCGAGCAATGACGACAACGACTTGACTTTACTTTCGTATAGTTGTGCTTTGCTTTGCGGTTTGCTATTGTTTTATTACACACACACACTGACACATACACACACACATACGTATGTAAATACATACACAAATACCGACAGCATATTTTTGCCGCATTTGTTGGATTTTTTACGTAGCATTTTATTTGCCATGTCTTAAAATGTTTCGGTTTGCTTTGGCTTTGGCAAATGAAATTATCCATAGAGCACATGAGTCTATGAATGTTGGTTTTTCTAGTTGGTTTTATATTAGTTATATGCACACAGGTGTGTGTTTGTGTGTATATATGCGGCGGTAGAACTAACAGCATGAATATGTTAATGCACAAACATAAATGTGCACATAACGACTTGACTTTGTTTTTTCAGTGTAACTATGTGGAATATTAGTGAAATGTCATTTTCGATTGGCACTCAAAGCAGTTTTCAGTAAATTTAAAGGTTTATTTTATTAAAAAAGCGGCAAGATTTTACATTAAGTTGATTTTCTTTTGAATTCCTTTAATTTTGTCATTTTTAATTGAAATTGCATTTAAATTATGCAAACAAATTTTGTCAATCAACAAGACATTCCGAGACATTTGTGCTAATAGTTTTATTTGCAGCATGCATGATTAGTTTCTTCAACTTCAATAAACCACAAAACATAAAATCATTTATGAAAATGTGTACAAGAATTTAGAATCATATTTTCTGTAATTATTAAACCTAAGAATTTCTAACAATCTAAATTGCAAATCATATTCAAGCGTAAAAACCAAAACTTTGTGCAATTTATTTTAAAATGTAACCAAAAAGCTTTTAAATGAATCAATCATCAAACAGAAATATGTCAAAGAAGAAATTTCCATTTACCTTTTGCCAATTAAATCAATCTTAATTAAACAAAACATTTTTTTAACACTAATAAATTTCTGACATCAAAAATAATACTTGCCACCGCATGGCTTGACATATGACAAACAACACGTGCAACTACAACAGCAACAACAACAACAACAACAATAGCAAGGACAACAGCAAATACACATGTGTTTGTTTGTGTATTCTTGGAATAAGCTTTTTTGCCACTAAGCAACGTTACTCAACACTGGCAACATATGCTGTAAGTGGTATTTACCACCTGAAGTCATATATACATACACATACACACACACACATACATGTCATGAAGGCTCTCTTATCTGGCAAGCTTTGACTGCTTTGCTTCCCAGCGCCTTTTAGCCTTCGAGTGTTTACACAAAAAATATAACAGAAACATTGCGACAAACGATAAAGGCAAAGTAAAAGCTTAAGAAAATGTCACATAGACACAAATACACCTAAACAATGTAGGTTACCACACGTACACACACACACACACATACGCACATAAATAGAGAAAACAAATAACTAGTAGCGCTAGAGGAAAATACCTTAAAGAAAATACAAAGAAAATTGCTTTAGTAGTAAATCCGAAAAGAAAATAAACACGATGTCGTTGAGTAAATATAGGCGTCACCGTCGTTATTGCGGCTTTATGGGCATAAAGGGGTTAAAGTAGCGCAAGGTGCGCTACTCAACTTTTTTCTTTTAAGTGTTTCTCTATAGGAGGTGTGAATGAGTGTCATTCGTATCTGTATGTGTGTGCGTTGTTTGTGTGGGTGTAGATTTGTTTCTTTACCTTTGGTTTAGGTGCGCCGCCGCTGCTGCCACAACCGTCGTCTTTGTCTTACTCTTCACATGCTCGTATATGACATTTAAACATGCAAAGGTCCTTTTTGCTAGTTCTATGCTGATTTATATTATTTATGATGTTTGGCAATTTTTAGCACTTAAGAGTTTTATAAGGTGGCAATGGATTTTTGCTTTTAGGGTTTTGACTTTTGTCTGAACTTGTGTCTGTCTGTCTGTCTGCCTATGTGTGCGTGTATACGATATAGCAGCTGTAGTAGTAATATGTGAATTGATATGGTTTTATACATGTATGTATGTATGATTTTTCATATGTCTGACAGGGTTAAGCTGTGGTAATATGCGACTTGAGTCATCTTAAGTGCTTTTTAGTGGTTTGAGTTTTGAAAATTTAGTTTGCGTTGTCTTGCTTTAAAATGAAATGTGATATAAAACAATTAAAGTGCAGTAGAAGGTTTCAATTTTACTTAAGCACTTAAACGTAAACGAATTCGAATTAGAGCACCATTTAAACATGAAAATAATTAACTTTCTCTTGTTAAGAGCAAATATCAATAAAACTAAAGTTCTTAAGAAGAAAATTAGACACAAAAATAGAAATATAAACAGTTAATCAATATCGATTAACATAAACATGATCTCAAGTTTAAGATATGTTTCCATTTTGTATGAAATATAAATTTATTTTATTTTAAGCCACCGAAACTAATTTAAACTATGCTTGAAGTATCGTGAAAAATAAAAATTGCACAGATTATTAAACAATTCAATGAGATTTCAACTATTTTAATGACTTGCACTTAAACCCTCAAAGGATATAATAGAGTAGGAAAACAAATAAACAAATAAGCCTAATCTCTATGAAAAACACATACTCGGCAAATATTTAACTGACATATCCACAACTCACGCCACATCACGGTCTTACGTATGATTTAGTCTTGCAACATGCTGCAAAGAGTTACGGCTTTCAGAAAGCTTGACTAAATTGCATAAAATTTATTCAAATGATAAGTGAGTATGAGGCTAACGACTACGAGGTGAAGGCACCCTTTGCCAAGTTTTTTAAAGCGCCAACCAAACAAATGCCATAAGGCAGTCAAAAGCAGTAGTTTAACCACCTAGAAACACCTAAAATTCCACACCTAAAACTCTACAAATAACTCTAACTTCATCTGCATGCTCCTGCCACATGTGAAGAATCAAAAGCATAATACTAAAAAAAAAAAAATATAAATAAATAAAACCTGACGACGTCTGCTGAAATTTATAGCTTCCTGCTGCCTCATGTTATTTTGCTGTTGTATGTGTGTGTGTGTTTGTTTGTGTCTATGAGTGTTTGAAGAGTTATGAAAATAAATACGTTGCAAGCAGTTGACTACAACACATACGCGCCTTCTCAATGCCATGCCGCTCCTTCTTATACACTGGCACCTCACCTCGTTTGGTAACTACGCCTAGCATATTTCCTTAGCCTTAACCTCCATGCTGCCACACCGCATGTCAACACAACTTAAACTTGAACTTTTGCAATATTTTGCTGCCATGTTTTTGCCGTTTATAAAATGTGAAATAAAAATATAAAAACAAAATAAATATTTTTTTTCACAATTTTTAAAAGAAAATGTGATGTTATAAATTTAAAAACGAAGCTCGCAGAAATTACATACGACGCAAGCAGCAGCATAAGAAAAAAAAAATGTATGAATGCAATAAAAGCCAAAACTGTTTCACAACTTCCAACTTGTCTGGCAGTTCCGTGCCCAGCAATGTCTTTTACTATTTTATATTCTTTATTTCACATGCGGCAGCCAAAGGTTGCAAGACTTTCGGTGATTAAAGGAATATTGCAAAGTCGTCGCCCTGTGTGTTTGTTTGTGGAATCAAGTTGAATCGCGTAAACTAAATTTTGTTTTGAATATTCTGTAGCCGCCTACAATGACTTGAGTGCCTTGACTTGATGTCACTTCGTCTGTCTGTCTGTCCGTCTGTTTGTTTGCTTGTCTATCCTATTTTTCGTCTTCTGTCCATGACTTTTCCCTATAGCCATTTCATTCATATATAACAGCTAACGTGTCTTCACTTGGCATGACCTCCTTTTTAATGGCGTTTGTTTTGAAGCGGGATTTCCGCTTTGCGGAAAGGGTTTTATGACTGCCGTTTTACGACTTTTGAAATATACTTTTTGTTTGCTTTATTCCATATTTTTTTGCCAGAGAGATTTTTTATGTGTGCAATATTATTTATTTAAAGTTTTTCTTTGCATTATGACAGCAATTCAAATGCATTGCTAATGTTGGCAATGCTTTGAAATTTATATGAGAGTTACAAATAAAAAACAACAACATGCGACGTATACGTAATGTTAAAATTAAAAATTAATGGCATAGTTGACGAAGATAATATCGTTGATGACAAATTGGTTTTTGTAAAAATAACTCAGTTACACTTGATATTGTTTTGGTTGATTTAATTTTTTTCTGATTTTTTTTATTTTCCTTTACCTCAAAAAAAACCTATAATTTTACGTTCAATATCCAGCATGATAATTATCAACGCTTAAACATTTTATTTATTAATTAAAATTAAAAATATATATATTGCTTTACTAGCTTTGAACTTTTTCACACGCCCACCATGCAACAATTCGAAACGCTACAAATTTAAAACAAAAGCGTCTTCAATTAAATTTGATTAAGCATGAAATTGCTTTACGAAATCAACACTTTTTACTTTAGCATACAAAAATACAAGTGCGTAGTGAATGGTGGGCAAAGAGCGCCGTTACCACCGCCACTCTACAACCGTACTTCGGTACTGCCAATCTTGAATTAGTTGTGATTTATGCCTAAAGTGGTCAGTGGCTATTATGGACCCCCTATGGGACAAGCTGCCTACGCCTTTGAAAAAATCTACACACGCGACTTTTGTACGCTTTCGAACAAACTATTTTGAATTACTTTATTACTTCATTCGAACATGTTGTTGTGCGCCCCTCTAATTTCATCTAATTATCATGCATCAAATGACATTTGCTAATTACTACGCTGACGCACATTGCACATTGGCGTTCTATAATAAAATTACTTTTGGTGCGTTGGGCAAAATATAATAAAAAAGAAAAAAAAAAATAAATCAAACAAACCAATGCCGAAATTGCTTTCAAATTTGAAATTAAGATAGGCTGGCCGGTCGGCCTGACAAACGAGAACAGCAACATTTGGTCGAAACGCAGAAAAAAATAGAAAACAAATATCTATGATAAAATCTGCATGTGTTAATTGCCTGAGTCACTGACCAAAGCTCACAGCACAACTGAATTGGGGTTGAAAATTGTCCATTGCGGCCAACGTTGCCATCAGTCAGTGGAAGAGCGAAAAGAACAAGACTAGAACAGCAAAAACCTGGCGACCTGACAACGCAAGCTGCAACCAATTTGATTTATTTTTGTTTGGCGTAGCAAACGTTAAAAATTCCCCAAATTATTTTGTCTCGTTCGTAACGTTCAGTCTATATGTATGTCTGTCTGTCTTTATCCTGTCTCCCAACTGACTCATCATCCTTGAAGTTATAGAAAACAAATAAACGTCTAATCGTATTGCATCATCTGTTGCCATCGATGCCGCCACGGTTGCCACTGCCGCCACGTAAATAAATTAGAGCTTGCAACAAAGTTTTCTGGCTGTAGGGTGTCTTCATGGGCGCCATGCTGATATGGTATACCAAAATGAATTGTTGATCTGTTTTTGAAAATTGATTTTTTGCGTCAAATCAAAAACGTATTAATTCACATTGCATGTGACAGTCATTTGCCTGGTGAGGGTTTGCAAGTTGTACGGAACGATTTAATTAAAACAACAAGAAACAACAAAATGCCGTGCCCAAAACGAAAACGAAGGAAAAAAAGTATCTTAAACTTTACAAGAGTGCAAGTCAAGGTCACAAGTCGTACATTAATCTACCACGGGGACATATAAAAATGATTAAAATATTAATTAGGCGTGCACGTAAAACAAAGCGTAAATTATTTTTTATTGCCACTAAAACTATCAAATGTCAGACGAAGAACAACCAAAACAAGGCAAGGCACGGCAATGCATAGCTACGACACAGACACAGACAACACCCAAGGCCAAGTTCTTTTTGCAAGTGGCAGTCATCACATGACTCTTCTACGCTGCGAAGAAACACAGCACAACCAACAACAACGGCAACATTAACATTAACAATTAAGCTGACTGACATTGCAACATGGCCGGACCAACATAAAACCATACACACACACACACACACACTCAGAAACAACAACATCGCGTAGACTTAAAAGAATTGTACGCTTGCTCGCGTCTTCTGCTAGTGCGAACGATATAGTATCATAAATATGCCTTAGCTGTCGGAATAATTTAAATGACTATATATATATATGTATATATAGACACACAAAATCACATGGAGACCTTTGCAGGCTGTGCCTAGTACCTGTCTGTAAGTCTCAGTCTTCATTTAATTTATGTTATTGCCGCGCTTGCGCTTCAAAATGCAAATTCACATCATTTTACTCACTCACTCACTCACTCACTCACTGACTCGCTGACTCACTAAACTCAAAGGAGTTGCATGCAAAACGTGCACATCAAAAGTCATTGATTTCTATACGTCGATGTCGTTGTCGACGAGTTATTCAATATCCTACTGCAATGTCATGGGGTTTGTTAGTTTGCCGTCGTTTCATTCAAGTTTAACATTCGTATTTCTTGGCGCCTGGCAGTTGCATAAGCGCCAACAGTGACAAGCATTCGTCTCGCCTTCTTCACGGGTTCTTTTTTTTAATGAAGGCTTAATATGTGTTTAGTCGTCATGTACATTATTTAATAGAGTTTATTAAAGTTTCGATTTATTATCAGAAAAATGTTATTTCTGAATTTCTTTTGCTGCCAAAAAACAAAAAATGTTGTTGTTCGCAGCTTTAAATCATTGCTTTTTTTCCTCAACTCTCATTTTTACAATCTTTTTTTACAGACGCATAACTTATTGAAAAAATAAAAATGCCCATTATATTTTAACAAGCAGATTCTTTTTGAAATATACGAGGCTATAAAATAGCACCATGCGTTCACAAAAAACATGAGCTGCCAAAGCGTTGCGATCAGCTTTCATTTTTTTTTTTTTTGTAGGCGCTGCCGTCATGCTGTTGTCACTGTCAACATTATCATTCAACTGTGTGCCCATCAAAAAAAGGCTCAACTTACGAAAAAGTCTACCAAGCTCAATGGAGTGCTAAAGGTAGCCAAAAGTTAAAAGCTTAAAGTCAACAATATTAAAGTTATTAAAATATTATATTGAAATTAGTTTTTTTTCTTCTTTTGCTTTTTATTGAAGTGTTCACAAATAATATGAGCAAAAAATATTTTTTAATTTATCCAAGCAGCAGGCGTGAAGTTATATCAAGTGAAATAATAGTGAAATCGTGGCGTGAATAATAAAAAGAAAAATCTGTAAAAAAAAAATGTTTGTAGTAATTTTTTTCATTAGTTAAATGTGCAATTAAAAAAAGCCCAGAAATATCAGCATGGCAAAATATTTGACGAAAAGTGCTCTGAACAATGCACTTGACTTCAATCAACTTATGGCTTTTAATGAACAGTTTTTCTTTTTTTTTTTTTACATTGCACAGATATTTTTTTTTTTTATATACCTGAAAATATTTGCACGGAAAAGTGAAAAATTTAAATAAAAAAAAAAATTGTATTATTTTCTATGCCTTTGCATATTTTCATTCAAGTGTAAACTGGACTGCACTCGAATGTATTTGTCTGGCAGTTTGTTTGTCTGTCTAAATGTCCGCGTGGCTGTCAAGCATGCACGGTCGCACAGTAATGTAATTAATGCTATTTGATTAGAGGCAAAGCAAAGTAAGCAGAAACTAAAGCAAATTGAATCGAATGCATACTTGATGCGTTTCTGTATGCATTAGGGATGTGATGAATGTGATGTAAATGCTATGCAAGTAAAACTCGGCGAGAAAAAGTTGACATAAACTTCAATAAGTTTTTTTTTTTTATCAAGCCAATTTAATTCAGCAACTAGACTAGCCTTTTTATAGCGCAGCCCTGCCTCACACAAAATTATACAAGCCTTGGTAACGTTTGCCTCAACCAACGTGTATTGCCCGACATTGATTCATTATCGTATTGAGTTGCAAGTAGTGAGACATTTGCTCTTTCGGCGGCACTGTCACTGCAACTGCCACTAATCATCGACAACTGTCGTTGGCTGGCTGGCTGGCTAGCTTGATTACTTGCCTGGTTGCCGACTGGCTTGCTGTCTCATTTTCTCTACTCAACAACAACAACAGTGCCACACATTGAGTTCAGTTCAGTTAAGTTGTGCTCAGTTCAAATCGTATAGATTTTGGCCATGGCAAGAGTTTCAGGAGTCTTGTCAAAGCTGCCGTTACACACACACACAAACACTTTGCCAACTCATCGACAACATCGTACGGTGTATGGCGAACGTCTACTAATGCGCTAAAGTGCTTTCGTTTCAGTAAAAACATGTTACACTTTGCAATTTTCTCATAAGTCCCCCGAGGTGATGGGCGGCAGTTGTTGTTGGTGTTGGCGTTGCGTTCAAAATCCTAACGCCAACATGTTGTACTTTAAATACAGTAAAGTATATGTGGGTTTGTGGGTACCTCAAATGCTTTGGCATCGCCAGCATAGCTCATCAATGTAAGCTGCCCATTTCGACAGTCTTCGTTGACATACTCTCTCTTTTTCATACTTACTGTTTGTAAATCCTTTTGCTGTTGCGTGGCAATTAAAAGGGATTTTCATGGCTAAAACGTATTTTACTTACATATATGAACACAAACGCATATAAACACAAATGTACACACATATCATTCCATTCTAAAAGACTTGGTGAAATACACACACACACACGCACACGCACACGTTTAATATTTGATTTTTGATTTGCGGTCGTTTGTTAAGTCCTTTTCTTTTTCCGTTTTGGGTTTGCGTGGGCAGTCGAATTAACCTGACTGCCGGTTGTCCTGCCTAACTGCCTGCCTAACCTTTCTTCCTGCGTGGTTGTCCGCCTGCCTGCCTGGCTGACTGGTTTGCTTTG
Organism: Phortica magna; assembly: GCA_037044515.1. NCBI lineage: Eukaryota > Metazoa > Arthropoda > Insecta > Diptera > Drosophilidae > Phortica > Phortica magna. The sequence goes on from JBAMBP010002302.1 coordinate 46,620, forward strand.
TTTGTTTATCTCGCCTCTCTCACTCTCACTCAATCTCTCACTCACTCACTTGAATATTTTGGTTGTTTGCCAACGATCGTATAAAATTTTCATCGCCACAGGGGGTGCGGTAAATACTCTTATTAATTACTATTGATTTTGGACTTTTATTTGTTTACTTGTGTTAATGAAATTGAAATGGATATTTGCCGGCAAACAACAGTCGAGTTGTCGAGACTAGCCAACACAAACACTTATGCAGTCGTCATGCACTACATATACTACTACAACTACTACAATATATGGCGTTCGAATACCGGAAAAATCAATAAAATCCCAAAGTGACACAGTTTAAGGTGCGTTGAACTCGAAAATTCAACTCAAGTCGTGTGCTAGCCGCTTGTAGGCAGGCAAAGTGGTAGTTTACTGGATTTGTGTGTTAAGTAGCCAGTCAGGTGGGCATTGATGTTGTATGTGTGCAAGTCAAACTGAATTTCGCATGGGTTTGAAATTGGTAAATGCTCAAGGCTTTTTACTGATTAACCATGATGTGTACAGAGACTTAAGGAGTCTGTAAGCTTTCTAAAGGTTATATTTCGATTGAGTTACTTTTATGTATTGCCACTGCTAGTTAGTCATAGGCAAGGCTTGGTATATAATCAGGAATGCAACTAACTCGTGTCGATGTCCGCATTGCAGGCAAACTTTGCTTTCAGTAAATATTTGAAATTTGACTTCTTCAGTTAACTTAAATTAAACTGTTTATTTAAAATAAAAAAATAGTACTTTTATTGCATGAAATTCGTTGATTTTTTTATTATATATATTATATTATGGCTAGCCACATTTCAATAAAAAAACAACATTAAATTTATTTCACCTTTCATGGACACACAGACTTTTAGTGAGCATCACGAAATTTTGCAATAATTTTCAGTCATGAAGAGTTTGTATTTTTGCAATAAACAACAACAAACATTAAGTATACACTAAATTGCACAAACGAAGCACAAAATTACCGATGACGTGGCAAAAAGAAATTGTTAAATAAAATAAAGTGTAACCATACCCGACGACAAATGCCACCTACAAGTATAGCAACAACAGTCATAATAAAAATGAATAAGTAAAATAAAAATAAAAAAAAAAAATAAAAAAAAAAAATAAATAAAAATCATTAAAAAAAAGAAGGAAAATGGCGCCATTGCCGCGTGACGGCGACATTGCTGCCATTTGCAGTCATTTTGCGACCATTTTTAATATTATCTGGCCGCGCAGAAATCAGCAAATTGATGGCAAACGACATCGAGCAATGGCACAAAGTACAGTGGCACATTAGTAGGGAGCAATGCCGAACAAGGCAAACGGACGGACCGGCAGGACAGCCAGCTTTCATTATTGTCATAAGCCATTTTAAACTATTTTGCAGTGCTTGCAATGCAGATAACAACGACGACTGACTTCCTTTTGGCATTCACCGAAATGTTCGCGCTTTCTCGCTCACTCTACTACACTCTACACTTAGTCTATAGCATGCTAGTCATTTTGCTCGCCAACCGGAAGTGCTCAGCAATGCTTTTCGATATCCGGTTGCTCGTACTGGCGCGCTGGTGTTTCACGATAGCAGCATTCCCTATTGCCATAATCAAAGTATGTTCATAATATTCAAGTGATTACGCCTTGGTTGGCATACTCAAAGTAGACTTCTTCGTCGTCGTTGTCATCGCTTCACACTCCTCAATAATGGCGGGCGGCATGGTCCTTTGCAACTTTTTTCGCTGACAAACGCTGGTTTCCTGTCGCCGTTTGTCAGCCTCAGCTTGAGTTCCTTTTTCTCAGCCAACGTTAATTTGTATTTTCGTGGGTCAATGACAAGGTATCGTTTTTGGTACGAAAAATTTCGCCTTCATCTTTATAACAACTATTATTTATATATATACATATATATGTATATCGTGCACAATCGTTGGCCAATGCGCCTAGTGTCTGTTGTTGTTGTTATTGTGGTGCTGCGTTTATGCCTTCGCCCTTGTGACCATTTTAAATGTTCACTGATGCGCAACGAATTTCTTAATGGTGCAATTTCGGTTTTATGTTTGAAGTTTTCAATGTTGGCGATTGAGTTTGGCATTTTTGATTTTTTTCTTCTTGTCTTGTTTTCTGTCTCATTCATTCAATCCTGTCTCTTTCGTTTATTGCCGGCGCCTGAGCACAACAACAGCCCATCGTATCTCTGTTACGTGCATAAAGTTTTGCAAATAATTATTGCTTTGCCTCTTCTCGCTCTTTTTTATATCTGCCTCAGTGGCAGGCAACTCGTCTTTCATTAATTTCATGGCGTCATTTCCGTTTGATTATAGATACGCTTTATTTGGTCTAGCTTCCGGCGCGCTGATTATTTCAACGCCATGGCGATAATTTTTATGCCTTATGAAACTTTTTACAGCAAAAAAAAATTAAGAAAAAATATGTTGAATTTTTGTAAAAGTGTTGAATGACATTTGATTGCCGCATAATGTTTAATGTTACTTAATTTATCGCACGTTTTGGTTTCACATTGCCATATGCATTGACTTAGTCACGCAAATATTTACGCAACTAATCTACTTAGAACCAAAACACGTACTAACCAAATATAGATTTATCTGCTTATAAACCTTTTGAAACACACACAAATATTCATAAAAGCAAATGCTAAAAATATATCACAAAAGGATACAATACAATAGACATAGAAATAGACACAAACCGCCAACCCTAAGCCTATTTTTTTTTTTTCCCAAGCCAACTTCCTCTCGTGCACTGACAACGGAAACGCCAACAAGCCTAGTCCAATACACAGAACAGAACATAACAGAAGAGAGAGAGAAAAAAAAACACGAACAAAAGAAATTAATCAGATTTTTATTTAAACGTTCACTCGCTTTCATTACGAGCATGAATGACAGAAATAAACCCAAAAAAAAAAAAATTCGAGGCATTGTCCAACGTCAACGCAAAAACGTGACGCGCCCAAACCGCCCATTTGCACGATTCAATCACACGCTGTGCCATAGATACAATACACATATAGATACAATACATGTGTCTGCCCGTGCATGCGTACGTTAGTCGAGTAATTTTTGTCAACTGTCAGTTTAAATATTTTTCTATGGCATTTGTGCAACGCAACGAGTACGCAATGAATGATAGTTATTTCGCTTTGTGTGTATTTGTGTATTTGTGTACCTGATGGTTGTTCAAGAGCCTTCAAGCATTGTTATACTTGAGCGCTTTGTTTGATTTCTGTCGTTGTTATTATTGTTGTTTGCGTTTTTCGGATACAAAAGAGTTAAAAGATTTTTCGCCAGGAAATGCCATTGAGAAATGAGTTGAGTTTATTCAAGTTGATTCAAGTCAAAAATATTTTTGTAGTTAAAATGAAACAAAAACAACATTTTTATTTTTGAATTTGGTTTGTTGAACAATGCTGAACAATGCTTGGCGTGAGTTGATTGATCTGTGTCCAGATTTACGGAATTATGGAAGTTTGTTTTGCTTTACAGGTTGGCAGCAATAAAGAGCAGGCGAGAAATGTACAGAGAGTGGAAAATGGTTGTAGTTTGTGGCGAGAAAATTTTCATTTTGATTTTGAGTGACGCATGAACTTTGAAAATGATGAATAAGTCTAAGGTCATCCAAGACGTTTGCAGCATTGCAATTAACATAACTCTTTTTGTCTAGCATATATTTGTTCTTGTCGCTCACATAAAGCATAATGTAAATATCACATCATTGTTCAACTAACAAGAGATTTGTGAGAATTTAAATCCTTAGCTTATTTTCCCACATGCCTCAGCCAATACCTGCATTTTTAATCCCAACTATATTCTTTATTATATATAAATCGATCGTTGTTCTCCAATTTTTGTGAAACTCTTACTTTTCATCACACATTTCCAGAAATTCTCATCAGTTTTTCAACACACAAAAAAAGTATCAAAGTGGCTTATCTTTTTTGTACCGTTAGCTAAAAAACAAAATAAAAACAAATTCCACACTTGCTACACACACTTAAAACATATTTTATGACTCAATTTTCATGCTCAACTCAAAAACTACCAATTTACTTTTATCTGCAGTCATTCTCACGACACTTTCAGCTTCGTTTTGATGCGACAAAAAAAAAAAAAAACACTCTTTTAGTCACGCCGATTTAGCGCATTACAGAAATTTGAATACACTCTTTTATTTTTATTCAATACACGAGCTACGCACAAAAAGAAGAAGTCACCTGCAACACAATGGTTCAACCTCTTTTCATATCTATGGCATTGTGTCCGTCGTTAGGGAAATGACATTTTCTCAACGATAAATGAAAATGAAATTAATGACTCATAAGATTAAAAAGTAATTTTTACATTCTACAACTTTTGCTAACCGTTAATTTTAATGCTTATATTAATAACAAACCAGCAGAAAACAAGAAAAAAGAAAAAAAAAAACAAAAAAATCATGATTTTCCAATAATGTTTAAAACATAAAAAACAAAACGAAAACTTTTGGTTGGAGAAACAAAGAAGGCTTTTTTGAGGGGGACGACAAAATGTATTGAGTGTGAAAAATACGAAACCAATAAACATAAATTTGATACCAAATTGGGTCATTATAGACAACGCGAATGTGCAGGAAGGAGCGAGATGGTTAGAGCGAGAGTGTTGGTGTGAGGGAGGCGTAAAATTAGTCGAAGCGACACAAGAAATTGGAGACACAATGAAGGCAGCGTTGAGAAAACAAACTTCATTAGAAGAATATTAGTACATGGTAAAAAAAATCTACACTTCAAAAAACTTCAAGAAATGGCATAAAAATGTTTATTACTTATTATATTTGCAATATAAAAAAATATATTTCCCATGATGAACAAAAATAAAGGAAAATACATGTTAAGTCATTTTGATTATAAACTTGTTTCAAATTATTGATCCAATTTTTCGCAGTGTCGAAATACAATACGAAAATTCTTTGCACATTTCTTATTTTTTTTTATACTTTGCCTTATTAAAAACATAACTTTTTGTTTTTTTGTCTTTCACTTCATTCGCTTTTAAGTGTTTTAGTAATTTCATATTTTCCCAATCGTTGCACATACCATATTTTCTGCCCCACTTTTCCATACGAGGGTGGTCTTAATTATTAGCTGCTTTTTATAACAATCACACCCAGTACACCCTCCCATCTAATTCCTCACCCAACCAATACTCATGCCCTTTGTTGAATGTACTACTGCGACTTGTTAAAATTTAATAATTTTTATGTTTGTCACAGCAACAATTTTGATGGTTTTATGGTTTATATATATATATATATATATATATTTTTTTTTTTTGGTTGGTTGTTGTTTTCATACTTCAACGTCGTCTGTTTGTCTTCAAAGCTTGACACAAAAAAAAATACCAAAAAAACAACAGAAATTCATTGACTTTGGCGCGTTGGCAACGCGACAATTGCCACGACATTTTCTCCCACAAACCACTTTATGCCAGACGACAAAGTGTTTTGGTGGCGCGGCGAGGAAGTCTTCATTTGCCATCTGGCAAGTTGCTTGTGTTTTTTGGTTATTAAGTTAATTAGTTAGAAAATTGTGTGCGTCTATTAAAAAATACTTAATAAATTTTCATACTCTTCTTATTCGTGTGCTAAAATTTTCACCAAATTTTTAAAGTTGTTCTATTTTTTTTCGACTATAATCTTTTGCTAATCTCGTTGCGTTGTCGCATTTTTTTTAAGCATATTAAACCCATGAATTTTGTCATTTGTAGTTTTTTGTTTACTTAAAATGCAATTATTTTCTTAAAAATGTTCAGCTTATCAACACAGCCGAACGAAGCCAAAGCCCACAACAATGGCATTAAAAGGACAATTCAACGTTTGGCTCTTTACATTAGACTTTATAGCTGCCAAACGCACAACAATACAACAACCACAACAACAACAAAAACTACAACAAAATCAGCACAAATAATCAACGCAAATCCCTGGCATTAGCACAAGTCCTTTCACCTTCAATTGGCAGCGCTTTGCGCTTTTCATTCGCTTACTGTGTGTCCTTTCACTCACACCTACGCCTTTGCCACAATTGTTGTCGTTTCTCCGTATTGTACTTTCATGCAACTGAGCCTTCAGGCGTTTGTCGTCTATCGCCTGTGTCTGCATGTGTTATCGCTGAGTCGGTCGTACTTTTGCTTATCCTGTCGCTGATAGTTTACCCGCCCGTATGTCTGCTAAGTACATTCGAAATGTGTCGCTGTGTCTGTGTGTGTGTGTGTTGTCCTTTTTATTCAAGTCGCAACTGCAATGACGATATTCGACGATTTAATGTTATTTGTAGTTGTTGTGTACTTGCATTGTACATTTAGTCTAGGCTAGTTTTATGTAACTATTTGCGTTGTATTCTTTCTTTTTTTTTGTTGTGTCTTTGTTTGTTTGTTTGTTGTCCTTTCACTGCCGCAAAGCAATACAACAAAAAGTGTACAAAAAAAAACGGACAAACAAACTTTATCTACACACACGTTTGCCAGCATTATCCTTATGTCTCTATATCCTTATTTGCTTTGGTCGCCAATTTTTGTGTCTGCGGTCGACTTGGACATTTTTTTATGCTGTTTTCCTCTTATTTGCTTTACATTCGTTTGTTATCATTTTTTTTTTTCTTTTTTTTTGGTGTTTTCATTTAAGTCCTTTTGTGCTGACTGGCCGTACTACAATTTTAATTGCTGTGGGAAATTCACATATGAACGCTGGCATTCTGTAAAGTGCCACAGCGGCTTGTCGGCATGCTTTTAAAATCTTTTCAATAAAATACGTTTCTGTCTGTTTGAGCACTCAATGCGCAGCACACAAATTACATTACTCGCAAAAACAAAAAATGCTTCATGACAACACATATTGAAGGCGATCACAACAACACCAACAACAACAAGAAAAGAATATTGCTTTGGCACAAGCAATCAGCAAATGTGCAACAAACATTGAAATGCACTTTCATAAATTTGATATTATCACATGCGACCAAGTGTCCGCCAAAAGCAAAACAAATTATGATATCAAAGTAAACAGTTGCGCTTACTGTGTATATGGCCTGTGTGCCTATGCATTCGACACTCTAGATTAGGCAGGCAAAGGCACAGCAACAAAAAGAACAACAATGTCGACAACGACTTTGCCGCAGACACTTGCCAACATCATTATTGCTATGAAAATCACCAACAACGACAAAATAAAACTAAAAAATGTTGCAGTTGCAAAAAATTGGTTGGCAACATAAAGATGCCAAACAGAAATAACAACATGAGGGCACCAAACACCCACAAAAAAAAAAAAAAGAAATAAGCATGCAACCCAAAAGCTGAGTGGCAATAAGCAAAATGCTGACTTCAGATAAAAGTGCTTTGCGAAAATTTGTTGCCATAGATAGCGTGCGTTCCAATGTTGCGCCAGCCAACAACGACAATGAGCAACTATAAACTACAACACAACGACTCGCACACACACACATACACACACTAGTGGCCTACAACAAAAATACAAACAACAACAACAATGTCAAATGACATATAAACGCATAAATGCATTTTGAGCGCGCAAATTCTGGCATTGGCAAATAAAAGATACACAACGAAGCGTTTTTCTTGCACTTGTTTTACTGGCAAACTGTTTATTGCAGCGCTGCAGTACAACAACAACAGCAACAACAATTTAATGGTTTGTCAAATATTAGAGGTTAGACCAAGTTCGGACTTGCAAAAATATCTCATATTAAGGATTTGTTTTTGACCACACATGAAAACAATTAATAACATATGTTTTTTCACATGAAAGATTTGTATTGCAAGAAAATACAATCAATTTTATAGAACCTAATCTTTAGAAGTATGTGTGATAAAGCAGTGTTTTGCTGTATCTGGATCATTGGAATTCAAACCGGCAAGGGAGCTATTTTCGGCTTTTTTTATTTTCCAATAAGAATCATATACGTAGCCACGCCCATTTTCTGATTTGTCTTAAAGAAGGCAATGTAGTCAAACTTTACTACAATCTTGTATTTCGTCTGTTTACAGAGAAGTCCTTTTTGAAGTTTTCCTTTGTATGGGCGGTACCACGCCCTTATGTCCGATTCTTATAAAACTTCGGATGAAAGTCAGGCATTAAAAAAATATTCAAAGTCAGGTCTGTTTATATTTAAGTTATTACAGTCTTTTTGCCAGAGTACAAAAACACTTTTCAGCCAATATGTACTTTTGAAATATACTATTTTGGGAAATCCACTTTTTCGAAATTCTAACTGGCACTAGACCTCTTGAACGTAAGTGGTTGTTTTAACTCATTTCAATAAAACGAAAATTTTTACTCAAGCTCACCTTAACTGTTGAACATTTTGTTGAGCATTATAGAGGTGTTTGTTAAAGCATAGGACTATCAATGCATTTTATGTTCAGCTTCTATTAATTGTAGAAATCTTATCACCGCTTGTTCGGGAAGCTTACCAACTATTTTAACTTTCCCAACAGGCCAAAATTTATCTGCTTCAATTAATAGACAACCAGCAATAAACACACTTCTCAAGCTCACAAAAAATACTTTAGCAATCAAAGTGCCAACATGATTGCCATGTACGATGAATACGTAGAGAGAAGTGTAGTGAAAAAAAAAAATAAAAAGAAAGCAAACTTACATTACAGAGTCATGTAACACATTCATCATGATTACTCGCACATTTGATGTGGCAGTTGTACAAGTTCTTCTTCATCTTTTACACACATACATACATATGTACATATACTCTAAGTGCAAATCAAATTTAAACTTTGATTTATGTCTTTAAAAGTGCCGTCGTTCACTGTAAGCGAATAACAGCAACAACGTGGCAAGATCAAAGGCCAGACAAACCAAGTCAGAGTCAAACAGCTTTCTTATAACTTAGTCTTTTGCGCACTCACTCTCTCTCTTTCTCTTTCTGTCATGTAACAAACAATCAGACAAACTCAAAAGAAAAACATGTACTTTGCCAGCTTGTTATGACGAAACTAATGCCGGCAGCCAGTTGAGTCGTCATCAACATCAGCAACAACAGCAACCAACTTCATGATTATCATCGATATCATCATCAGCAGCAGCATCATGATTATCATTATTGTCATCGTGAGGGCTCTGAGTCTAACATTAAGTGCTGCACATAAATAATTTGTGTATGTTTGTTACGACTCGACGCAAAATTGAACATGTGGAATTATGATTTACAAATGCAACAAGCCATGCGCCGAACTGACATAAGCAATGTTGTGTGATCACGATGTAAAAAAGATCAGACGACTCATATATATGACTCTTTGGCACTCACTTTACACTCACACACAAACAAACACACGCACACAGAAACAGACACGACGCAATTTTTAATTGCAAAATCACATTAGCATAAATTTTCTTTTCTTTTACTTATTTCTCATATCGCTTTGAATCTCTGCGCGTGTGAAATTATTACTATTGTTGTTGTTGTTGTTATTGCCGTCAAAAATGATGTACTCATGCGAACAAGTGCATAAGTCGATTGAGGGCGCGATCTGACATTAATAAGTACTTCAGTTATTGCGAAACAAAAATAGCAACTGCAAATTGCCTGCAACGGCAATAAATGACATCTCATGTAGAAATTGCGTCTGTGGCGGCTGTCTGCTTTATATATCATAATAATGATAAGTGCTAGGAAGTCATTTGATCGAATTCACTTACACGCATTTGCGTGTGTGTGTGTGTATGTGTGTTTATCTAACGTTTGTTTATGACTTGGCACTGCTTAAGCAAATAATTGAAATTGTACACTTCTTTTTATCTTTGCCTTAAAAGCATTTCAAAATTACTACAAAAAAAATGTGCTCACATTTTTAATATTTAGCATTATTTCAATTTTACATATTTTACAAATTTCCTTAAGCAAAACTTTATAGTTTTTAATGAATTAAGCATAGATTTATATGAACTTCATATAAAATAACCATGCCTGTAATAGATCATGTCCTAGTTATGGATCAGCATATAAAACAATAAATATTTTTGAATTATTATATAAACAATATATTTTTGTTCAAACTTGTTTCACTGCCGACTTTTTTATAAATTAATATATAGAAGGATACTTCAATAAAAGCTTTTAAAAGAGTTTTTAATTAGTTTCCTCTTCACACCTCATATTAAAATGTCTAATCATTAAATATAAACTTACTCAAATTAAGTTTAACAATAATAACATCAATTATTTATCAACTCGATCTATTGCTGTGACAAAAGCAACCATGACTGGAACGTTTCCTTTATACGTTTTCATAATAGAATTGTACTTAAATCAATTTCCTCTTTAGAAATAAACTCAAACCATAACAGTTCAGGTTCGTTGACTAAACACTCTAATATGGTCACATCCTTAGCACAAAACAAACATGCTTGTCTCAGAAAACTAAATACATGAGCGTTTAGGACGTGTTCATGTCCTCAAAACAAACGAAGAGAATAGAAAGATTGCAGACAAAAAAACAAATAAAATGAATGAAGTCAACACACGACTTTATTAAAGATGGCGCAAGTTTGCCAGACTCCTTTCTTATACAAAAAATTGTACTGCAATCGGAATTTTATGCATTTCACGTTCAACAAGTTGAAATCATAACAAGAACAACAGACAGACGGACGGACGGACGTACAGACAGAATGCCATGTTGAATCATATGAAAAATGGAACAACAATGAGAAAAATTGTACGCGTCTATGTAAGAATGAAAAATAGAATGCACAAAAAAACTTCATAAGAAAGCAGTAAAAAAAAAAGAGAATTCTATGTATGAAAAGTTTATAGTAAGTAGTTTTTCTTTTTTTTTATATTTGTATGTATGTATGTTGTAGAAGAAAAGTATGCTTACAAAGAGCAAAAAACATTTCCTGCTACAATTGAATGTTGTACGAGTTATGAACATGCGCCACCAGAACTAGCAACAAGAAGAATTCGTATGAGCAAAAATATAAAAAAGAAAAAAAAAAAAAATGAAATAAATAAACAAAAACAAGCAACCAAGAATTGCATAACACAAGACAAGTTATGTGTATGTGTGTGTGTTTATGTTGCTTAAAAAATACAACAAAAGATGTTGTTGCTTTTGAAAAAATATGAAAAATTAAATTTTCTATTAAGCCAAGACGAGATGAGACAAGACAATAAAGACAAGAATGTTGTATAACTATAGGACACGTTGAATGAAAACGAGAAGAAGAAAAGGCAAATTTTAGTGGCAAATAAAATATTAAGAGGCGCCTATAAAAATAAGAAGGCACAACAAAGACTTACAAAGAAATTCTTCTACTTCGCTACCAAAAAGCATAACTTTGCTCACGTGTTGCCAACAACAACAACAAAAACAACAACTAAAAGTACAATCAGCAACAATTGTGCAATAGGAACAACAAAGAGGCAGACAATAGTAACGATTGTTTTTGTTGCTATTGTTGGCGGCACTACAAGTGAGGCAGTGGCGAGAAGAAGTTGCTTTGCCGCAGTAGCGTAAAATAATAAAAAAAAAGGATGCTAGTCAAAGTTTAATGACAGTTCAAATGTTGTTATTGTTGTTGTTGTCTGCTGCTACTTTGCTTTTATTAAAGTTGCTGTAGCTGTTGTCTTTGTTGCAATAATACAAACGAAAATAGCACGTTTTTTGTTTCTTCTTTGTCGCAATTCTTATTGTTGTTACTGTTGTTGCAACGTGCCCTTTAACATAATACAATTTTTATGCATGATTTCTCACATTGCTGTCACATGTGTTGTCACTTCATATGCCGCAATCGTATATTCTGTAGTGTGAGGACGTTCTTATATTGTGTGGTAATGCAATGAACGTAAAGAAATACTTAATATAGTGCAAGAGCGCCTAGAGAAGTCATTGGCAGTTTAGATTTTCTTTTATTAAACTGACGTCATCGCCAAAGGCAATGGAGAAAAATCAATTTTAAAATATTTCTAATACAAATTTCAGCTGTCAATGTTAAATGCTGTTTCAACCTACGCAAACAAATGAAAAAGAAATTGAATAAAATATTGGCGCCACTAAAGGCTAAAATATATACCAAAAGAAACTACAGTGTTGTGCGCAAAGAACCGACACACAACTATATTAAACGCACCGCTGACGTATGTTTCATATTGGCTTAAGTGACATAAGCCAATTAATTATTGTGTGCAAACAAAACGGTATGAATCGAATATTGCTTCAAACGTTTAAGAGCTTCGATGTGTCAGGTGGATGGAGGTTTCACTGTGTCTGTACAAACCGTAGGCGCTGACTGCTAAGGTCGCAGGTGCTCTGTCACACGGTTGGCTCAATGCAAATCAGCAGCGGCACCAAGAATTTCTTTTCAACATGTCTCTATATGCCTGGCAGCAAATCTTATTATATTTTTTTGTTTTTGCGAACCATTTGGCGTCTTTGGGTTGGCATTTGGTGAAATTAACTTTGCGCTGATTTGAATTAATGTCGTCGACGCGAACGTATTCCTTTTTTGGCAACAGTTTGCATGCATTCGCCATAAATTGACTAATTTTATGAAAATTATTTCTTATTGTATTTTTGATTAAATAAGTGTTTTTATGCAAATGCACAAATCAACAATGCGTTTGATATTATTTTAAGCAGATGGCGTAATAAATTCTATAATTAAGACATATTTAATATTAAATACCTTTGGTGTTGCCATGTAAAATGACGATTTAGTTGAACTCCAACCGCATGCAAGTTTGATGTCGAACAGGTTCGTGCTGGCATACTTTGTTGAGCAGACTAATCCAGTAGGAATGCGAACATATTTCTAAACACACATAAGTTATCTACAAAAAGGACAGGAAATTGCATATTAAAGTCTGTTTTTATTATATTATGCTATTAAGGAAATGTTATTTAATACTTGTATTTAATCAGATTAACGATTCCTTTTAAAATTATTATGTAGGAAAAAAAATACAATTGAGTTGGCAGCACTGCTATACATTAATATTTCTTTTCCCTTACATTTTCTAAAAGATACTTGGTTATTAAAACTCGAAAACAATTCGATTCATTACATTTTGGCAGCTACTTATGCCTTGGATTGCCACTTTATATTAATTACATTTACAAAAGTGTACACACCTCACTTTGCCACTTCAAACATTAATTGAAACACTTCAAATAATATCATAAACTAAAAACGACGTGACGATCAATTTACACCAAAATTTTAAATAAAAAAACACTTTGCGCTTATGCGCAAAAGAATAAAACACAGAATTTTAATTGGATATGCTTTGCTTATTTAAACAATCAGACCAACTTATTATAATTTACTTTAAAAGTGCAACTTAATAGAAACAGTATGGTCGCCGCAGAACACTTGACACAATTTAAATTTTGCACCTTCGATGCATTAACGTTCACACACTTATTGAAACAACAATGAATGCACTTAATAAACTGATATCACTTAACACAACAATTATTAAATTGACCACTCTTATTCTAAATCGAAACGCTTTTAATAATTAACTTTTGATGACCGACGCCGACCATCGAAGTGTAATTGTTTTGACTAGCGAGATTAGCGACAATAAAATAACAGAAGCGAGATCAAAGAGGATATACAAAAATTCAAAGCAACACTGCGGACATCAAAGTCAATGCAATTAGTTATGAACCAATACTTTTTGTGTAAATGCATAATTGTTAATAATTATTATTAAAAACAAGGGACTTCACAACAGCTTGAAATTGTTAAGATTGCATTATTTTATTTATACAATTATGCTCTGAAAAAATCTGGCGCATTCATTGCTATTTATAATTGAAAATAAGTTTTTTAATCAGGAATCAACGATATCGACTTAAAATGACATTGATTTCGTACAAAATATTAAAGGCCACGTCGAATTTGATGTGTTGTCGATCAAAATACTTGTAATGAAAAGAAAAAAGAAAAGAATTAGTCTGATATATAAAGTTATAATCAATAGAATCAAGAAATAGTTAATGTAATAATAAAAAATCTTTAATAATGAATTATTAAGCTTTCATGTTGAAATTATATTTCATACAAGAACAACAAGCGTTCAATTTTCTTCTTCTTACTCGAGCAGGGCAACCAAATTGCGCCCTTTCGCTTTAATAGCCACATTCTTTGGTAACCAAGACGCAACTTCTAATCACTCAGCTTCTTATGTTACCTTCTTCGTGCGATCAGTTGTCATATCATTCTTAAAGACGTCGCTTTGCGCATTTGGCGTTATTCGTCGTGTTTTGTGAAATGATTAAATAATAAGTTATTTTATTAATTCTTTGTCAAGTAATAAGAAAGCAATGTGCAAAATATTCGTTCGTGTTGTGTCTAATGGCCAAATGTATTTATGCTTAGAATTAAATTTACAATAAAATTATTGCAAGTGCAATAAGCGCAATGGCGGCCATGTTACTTTGGTTTGAACAAACAAAAGTTAATTAAATCAAATGGTCACACCTGCAAAAATGTCTAGATTTGAAAAAAACATTATAAAAAAATAAATTACAATTTTGTATAATTAGATGATTTAATTTTTGCATAGCGGGTAATTTTGTCAATGACCTGCGTCGAAAGCGACGCCGGCGCAACGTCAGCGCAAGTTCAATTCGTTCGTGTTAGCTTCACGTTCGGCTCGGTTCGGTTTGATTCGGTCGTGTTCGATTAATTTACGTGTTTTGTTTTAGTGCACAACTCTATGAACTTGTATGATTTCGTTTGATTAATTTCACAACATGTTTGATACATTCCAATCCCAAAAATTTGCGCTCAACAATAAAAATAATTAAGTAATAATGTTACTAATAGCATTTAATTAATGTGTTAATAAGTATCTTGTGAACAACCAATGAAGCGAGTATGGACTAAAAAATTTCTTGTAGCAAAAATTCTTCATTAAGTGCTAGTTGGAAATTTTTCTGAGCTGAGGCAACAAATTTTTCAAAGATGTTCGTGTCTATGTCGTAAGTATATAAATATTAAGTACACATTGCTTAAACTATTGAATGTAGAATATACATATTATTTTTTATTAACTTGAGTTGTGTGTATCGTGGAGTCTTTGGTGTTGTTTGCAGTAAATACGATGCAAAAGATTTGTTGTTTTATTGAATTATGACCTCACTTGAAATTATTAACCGAGAATGCAAACTTGACGATAAACACATTTCTTAGAATCAAAACAGAGGAAGAGTGTATTTTACTTATCGAAATTTTTATTAAGTCTTTAAATATATTTCTGATTAATAAAGTTGTAATAAAGTGAGGATAAACACACTTCTCAGAAACCCTAACAAAGGAAACCACAAATTTACTTTTAACAGTTTTGTCCGTTAAAGCAGTGACGGGCAAAACTCACACAAGTTATAAATACGCAAACAAATTGAGAACAGAAATTAGTTCTTTTTGAGCTGTAAGGCAATTAAAGTCGCATTAAATTCAGCGTTTTTCAAATCTTTAACGCAATTGCGAATTTGTTAATTGTTAAAAAATGAAGTTCTCAATACTTTACGGATTCATTCTGCTAATTTGTTTGTTTGCCGGTAATGGCGCCGAAATTTTGAAAAGACATTGTAAATGCAGAGATTCGAGAGGAGCGTGCCGTCCAAAAAGAATATGCAGTGGAAACAACTCCTTTAAAACGGACTTTATCGCTAACCAACATATTTGAAAATAACAAAGTAAATGTTTAATAATGTTACTAAAAACAATGTCAACTTGTGTTATTGTAATTAATGTTTGAATAAGCTTCTTCTGAGCAACAAATAAAACGTTTAAGCATTTAAATCTTCTTTTTGTGGCATAAATCCTCCACTGAGGCATTACTGGAAAGTTTTAAGGGTCTGAAGAAATACATTTTTAAATCGTTGGTTGAAGTCGGTTGGCAGATCGTTTTTCGCTAAAAAAAATTATTCAAATATGTTTGTTGTGTGATTTTTCAAATCGACATACGGAATTATGTGATCAGGGAGTGTTACTTTAAAGTAATCTTTACCTAGTAAGTAAGACTTGAACAGACGGTCATATATTTATAGAGAAATAAACTAGAAGTATGAAAGTCGTGTGCGATTTAATAAACTTGAATAAAGTTCGAGTCTGCTTTTAAAGGTGAAGAAGTATCGACAAAATTTCAAATGAACTTGAAAGCCCTGGAAAAAAATCGTTCTGCTCTTGTATATATATATATATACATACATATATATACGAGTATATAAAAATAACCGAGAGCCGGCTACACTCCTCTGAAAATTTGTGTATACTCTTGTAGGAGTATATACACTTTGTCATGAAGTTGTGGCAAACATGACATATGGAGTAGTTTTTGAAAAAAAATTATAGTATTATTGAATTATATTATTATTGAATATATAATTCACAATGTGTAATTAGTGATTTTAGTTTTTGTCGTTGCCAACATTCGAATTACGGGTCGTTTTTAGTAAATGTGTGGCATCTTGGTTGGGCAGTCATGCGCCCATGCCTCTAATTTGTGAAGGGCAAAGCACAAATTAGAGGCATGGGCGCATGACTGCCCAACCAAGATGCCACTCATTCATTCATTCAGTCGTTCATGCTCTTTACTCGTTCGCTAACCACTTGATCAATGGGACCATGATCAGGCATTGAGCTCCAGTTATTGTTATGCATGGTTAATGAAGGTGTTAGAAATGTTCACCACTCTTCATTAATTTTCTGACATGTAATTGAATTCTTATATCAAAACTGACATTCACGTACTTTTAAATCAGTTAATTTTCTTGCATAATTTATTTTTGCAAATAGTTCAAGGATATATTAATTAAAGTCCACTAACACAGTAATTAAAAACCTGTGTTGATTATAATCAAAATGTGCTGCAGGCTTATTGAGAGACACAAATCGAAATTTAATTATGCAAAAAGCTTATATAGAAAATAAATATTTGCACAGCACAGAAGAAACACAAACTCATTTATGCAAGAATTTCAATTAGTCTTGTGCAAAGTAGGTTAATTTCTTATTAGACTGAGTCAATATAAAAGCAGAAAGAACAACAACAACGCTACTGTCATTTTGTTAAACGGAAATTAATAAACGACGATTAGAAAACGTTTATAAAATATGCCAAGTGCCAACATATGCGATTTGTCATGTAATTTTCGCAAGCAGTTATCGAGGCGTATGATATATAGGCAGCCATTACACTAGACCTCAGGAAAATCGATAGAAAATGAAGTTGAAAAAAACATAAAAAATAGCACAACTGAACAGAAAATAAATTACATAATAACTCAGCATGAAGTTGTGGAATTGCGTAGGTCGCTGCAAAACAGGAATTGTGCGCACACAAAGTGATCTTAAAAATGACATAACTGGCGAGGCAGTAATGGGTTAAAGGCGTTGGCAATAACTTCACATGACATTGGCTGACAGCTAGCGTGGTGAAATGTCTTTCTAACTACGTGTGTGTGTGTGTGTGTGATGACATTTTGGCAGATTTCTACTAAACCAATTTGAAATTAATAACGTAACTTGTGCCACACACACGCACACACGCACACATAAAGACAGACAAAAAGATGAAAAGCGTGGAAAGCGCACGTCACAATCGAGCAAAGTTTAAGTCCATGCACAACTCAAGCATTTAACAGCTTAGACCATCAACTATCAACTTTGATGACAACAGTTAGGCCAACAGACCAACGCTCGTGCAACGTACTGAACTAATTTTGTTGCCCCATAGCAAAAACAAAACAAAACAAAACAGAACGGCAAAAAGTAAACAAACAACAACAAAAAAGTCAACTGCTTGCAACTGCTGTGGGATTAACGTCAATCTTGTTGGTCTTCTGCTTGCCTATGGATTTAAATGTCTGGCCAACGTATAAACTTGCACATGGCAGTAACTATGCAGGCAAGCATGCAGCCAGCAGTCAAGTAGATCCAGCTTGGCCAACAACAACAACAGCAGCATACAGCCAACGCAAATAATCATGTTTGTCTTTATGTTCGTTTACTTATAGACAACAACGTCAACGACATCATTGACTGCATCATCGACAAGCGCAAACTAATTGCTTATATTACTAAAAAATTTTAAAATATGAGCTTACATGCATATTTTTTTTTTTTTTTGCACTTCAGCCAACAACAGTAAGTAAGTCTGTCTCAGGCGCTCATACACGCTTGCAGACACAGTGGCAGTGCCAATGACTGGCAATTCCATAGTTTATTGACTGAGCGAGCGAACGACTATGTTGAGTGTTTTAATTGCTTAATTAAGTTGTCATTGCACTTGTTGGTGTTGTTGTTTTTGTTTCTCTTTATAAACTTAGTTGTTTTCATTAGATAGTTTGTTGTTGATTACTCGTTTAGTGTGTTGTTGATTACTCGTTTAGTTTATATGCATTCAGTCATTGTACATATATCTCAGACCACAAAGCATATGAAATTATTGGTCAAAAATTAGGTTTTTTGTTTAACATATTCTATGTTTAAGGAAATACCACATAACAGAATCTTGGACGTAAATATAGGCACGTTCGATCAAAAATAAGGCTTTTGTGGGACTTTCTCTCTACAAAACTTTATATTTATTATTAGAAAAACAGTATGAAGGGTTTTCCAATAAGAATAATTCGGACAATGCATGCAAGAGTAATTAAGTATAGTTTGCAAATACCTAATAATTAAATTATTTGAATAAGTGAGCAATTCACTGTTTATGCACTTCTGTGATAAGTTTTTATTTAATTTGTATCAATACATGAGTCATATTTCTTATCAGTTTTATTAAGGCAATAATTATTACACACAATGAACTTATTTTTTGTGCGCAATTAAATTATTAAATATTTTTTTTATCGAAATATGTGCGCTAATTGCGTGTAATTTGAATGCTCAGCCTATGAGTAACCCACATGAAAAATAAGAAATTATTTACTTTAAAAGTTTAATTGCTTCATTAGACGACACAAAAATAAACTCATAAATTAATTGATCAAAGTTTATGAAATTCATAATGAAAGCCATAAATTCGGTGAGACTTTTAATGAGTGTATGAACATTTTGGTTTTAGTTAATGAACTCAAGTTTTGACAGTCGACAAGCTTCATGTTCATTCTACATTTGCTGGACTTTTTAGCATACTTTCGATAAAACACTTTAATTAAATTGATTTTTTTTTTATTATTCCTCAAATCTTTGCTAAATGGTATTGAATTTAAACCTAATGCCATAAACTCTTGCATGATCTGCTTTACAGAGGCTTTTTTAGAAATGTCATTGCATTTTTAACGCCTTCAAACATTTTTCGCTGTCAAATTCTTACAAAATCTCAGTACTTAAGTCTAGCAAAGCTGTCTAAAAATTGTCAAGCCCAAAAGCTCATTGCCATATTTTTGCATATAAGCATAGCGACTGTCTGCCCTACGCGTCTCTCTGTCCTTTCTATGGGCACCACAAAATAAACTCAAATCACGACTGAGTAATATTTATGCCACTGCTTGTTGTTTCTTTTCTCTTTTCGGTTGTTGGCTTAGACTGCGGCACCGACAGACAGACAGACGGACAGATAGCTGTGGCTTTTTTTTCGCTTTTAAATTCCCACCAAGTGCACGAGCATAAAGTCGAGCATTGCCGATTGGAGTCTGACTGAAACTAAGCCCATTTTGGAGTTGGAGTAGCAAGCCATAGTTGGACACCAACACAGGCAGCAGCAACTGTTGCCAACACTTTTTCTAAAGCTCGAAATTTTTAGCAAAACAAAGTAAGCAACGAAACAACAAAACCCAAAAAAAAAAAAAAACGAAAAAAGCGAAAATGTCCTTATGAAAACAAAAACGAGAACGCTTACAAATAATATAAATCATGATTCATGGCCGTCGTCGGTGCCAACAATACAAAAACAAATTTGCTCGAAACAGAATCGCATTGAAAACGAAAAGCGGAATCGTGATATCGAAACGCTTCAAACTGACTGAGCAAATAAATAAAAATAAAGGGCGCGCACAACTGCAAAAATAATACAGAATTTTTAAAATGCAACACAGAACACATTTTTTGCGTTCTTATGCGATTCTAAGCGAAAGCAAAGGCAAACTGTAAACCAATTCAAACATGTTGGCCATGTTAACAAAATGTGTATTTTGTTAATTTTTTTTTTTTTTTTTTTAGCACGAAAAATTCACATTTTGTTTTGTGCCGGTAGATGAAACGTACAGGAGTGTTGCATGTTTTTACTTCTTCATAAAAATCATGTCGTGTATGACAGACTAGACGAAAGAGACGTTGAGGCATGACAGGCAGGAGCAATAAGTGTGTGTGTGTGAGTTTATAGAAACGAAAGCGAGGATCGTCGTTGGCTCATGGCACTTAATTCACAAGTTGTCAGCTTGCTATACATACATTCATATATATATATATATATATATATACAGCCAGAAACCTTAACTCAAGACCCCCGTGCCGCCCACCAAGTCGATTTAACATTTCGTGTCGTTTGCCTAGTTTTTTGTCGCGACAATGGCGAATGGCGTTGTCGTTGTCGTCGCCGTCGTCGGCAAGTTCACTTTAATGCCGCATAGCCAGAAGATTCTCGCTGTAGTCATCATCATCTTCATCATCACCATCATTATCATCATTGTTGTTGCCGTTGGTGCTGTTGTCGTTTGCTGCTGCTGCTTGTTGGTTGCTCCTAAACGATCGTTTTGTCATAATGCGACATTTAAGGAATTTTTATATGAATTCACTTAGTAACTTCACTTTTTGTTTTCATCGCATCGCATTTACGTTTCCGTCTGCAAAGGCACATGCACGATCTGCTCAACTGCACAACGCTCAATGCATTGTGCATGGAACTGGTTATGGGATTGTTTGTGGCTTCTGTAGAATTGTGTCTGAGGTGTGGAATTGTAATTACCTTGCTGCAGGAGGCAGCTACATACGAAATGTTCGTTTGGCAGTGGCAGCATTTTTTTTTTTTTTTTTTTGTAAGACATTTGAAAAACTGAAGTTCTATAAATTTCGTGCCTGTTTTTTTTATAATTAAGCTAAAAAATTTGTGCTTCAATTTTATTTGTTTTTTTCTTGCTTCAGGAGTTCATGTGTATTGGTTCTCATAATAATTTCTTTCTATAGGCACATCTGTTTATAATATAGTCTATAAGTACATCTATTAGATTTTATTTTTCATTATACAAAATCTCCATCAAATTTTCTTTAGCAAATTTGTTGCTGAGACACTTAAAAATCCTTGAGTAAACTTGATCTCTTAAATAGCAAGCTGTTATGTCAAAGCAGAAATAGAGGTTAGAGATGAACTTTTTAGACACTTTTCTATAAAACAATCAGTAAGTTTCTAGAAACTACACTTTCCGAATTCGCTGCAGGGGTGAATCGATTATAAATGATCCGTTTGATTTAAATTTCTTCTGACTATTTTGTAACTATTTCAGTAGTTTTTCACATTCGTGGCTCATTGCACTTGCATTAAGGTTATTTTTACTTTTAAAAATTCTTACACTGAGAAGGCGGCAATCAATGCGGCAGTGGAGGAACTTTATTTTTCGGGCCTTCGATGATAGAAAATAACTCGCTAAAACTCACATTGACATCTTTACTATGCATTGCTCTTTTATGTATAAATATAGCCTAAAAATTTTAAAACACTTTCTGTCCAAAACTATAAATTTGTTGTCTATATTCATCATATTTCTACAATAAAATGAGAAAAATCGCATAGTCATGAACAATTTTCTTGTATTCAAAGTCTTATTAAAGTTGTTTCCTTGCATCAAAGTAAGAAAGGCAACTGTTCAGTTGTTTAACACTGTTTTAACCTTTTATTACTCATTATAGCAGAAAGAATATCTCAACGATTTTTATTACGCTGTTGGTGCTGACCAGACCATTTGCCGTTGTCATGGCTGCTTTTTTAGTAAAGTCAAGCTGTGCTTCGGCTTGTTCGCCGTTTCTCAACACAATTAACTTCCTGCTGATTTAAAAAAGGCATTGCTTGACATTTTTACGCGTGTACATGATTTTATTTCACAATTTTTTTTTCACTTTATGCATTTATGTTTTTGTTTGTTGTCTGATTTGCTTTTTGCGCACCCTTAACAAAGTATTTTATAATTCTCTTAAGTTTTTTCCTTTATATTTTTTAACCACTTGCTTTTGGCTTGTGTTGACTTGGTTTAAAAAAGACAAAACAAAACAAGCCAGCCAAGCGACAAGCATTGCACATAATTATAGCACGTTAAAGTGTTAATGGGCACGTTAAGTTGGGCGCGACGTGTCCGTTGACAGACCAACTGCAAAATAACATTGGATTTTTCGGACAACTTTTTAACGCAGAGTTGTCACACATATTGTAGAAATAATGTGCGACTTTGGAGGATTGCGCACTTTTTGTTGGTGAAAACTTAAGACTTGAAATAAAGTGTACACACTTTCTTACACACGAGTACACTTGAAAGTATACTCATGAGTCAACTTCATTAACATTTTCTTTTTTTTTATTTATTTATATGTGAAATCATATTGAGTTTTTTCAACATACAAAAGTTGTTGACACAAATATGCAACAGGGCAAAAATATGTATGTACGTATGTGCATACATATGTCAACAGCATTGCTATCGCGTTGCCAACGATTTGTCAGCCAACCAAGTGTCAATCATAAATGTTATAATATGTATGAATGCCAGTTGAAGTTAAATGAAGTTGTCGTCGTCGTTGTCGCTTTCGGAGCATTGAAAACTTTTAATACAGTTGCATATGAATGGCGCTCAACTGAAATGAAAAGACAGAGATATCGAAAAAAGAAAAATAAGCGCATTGACATGGAAATGTTCAGTAAGCAGCGCGCTTCCCACCAAAAGATTTGCCATTTATGACAGTTGAAATGTCACAAACAAAAACAAAAATCCTTGCACAAAAACAATCAATTACAAGTGTGAAGCTTGACCTTTTGTACAGCAACAACTTTAATTTCGAGTATATGAAAGATAATCATGTGTTAATGTGCGCGCAGCTGTTTTGGATCTCTCAGTCAACGCTTCATTGAGTAAATCAGCCTCAGTTCTTTGAATCACTCAGTCATTTTAATGCTGCTTCAACGAACATAATTCATTTTTATTTCTATGTTTTGATGCTTTTTAGCATTTTAATTGTCTACAGATGACTTTTGTGCATATGTCTTGACGTGTGATTTGCTTTTAAAGACATTTCTCAGTATTTACATTTCACTCAACCAACTTTTTATGTCTAAAGGAAATAGCTGTCATGAAATTCTATTTTAACAATCATATTAGCAGAAATAAATACCTATGCCATGAAAACTTTGCTTAGGCGCACAAAAATTGGTAATAAAGAATTAGCAAATTAGCTGTTTATGTATTTTCGGCAAATTTTATTACTAACAGTTTATTTCTGTTAAAAAGTTGTAGTTAATCATAGAAATTTTAAAGAAATTTTGAACTTAACTTTAATTCATTTCAATCAAATTTTTGCCACCCTCATTTTACTACCCTTGCAATCTCATATCACAAACACATTGCAAAACACACACACACACACAAGCACACAAATCGTTTGAAACTTCAACAAACTGTGTCAATATTTGTTTTAATTAATTTATGAAATTTAAACACAAGGCTTTCGCTGGAGTGTTGGTAATTAGCTGCACGGCTATTTGTTGCTGTTGTTGTTGTGTTTTCTTTTTGAATTTAAAATTTTTAAATATAAAAATGTTTTCATGCCAAGCCACTTTGCGCAACATCAAAGCAAAAACTCGATGCGATTCAACTCGACTCAACATTCGCGAGTGCACTCAAAATGCACGTGTCAGAATTTCGCTTTTTTCCCAGTTTTTGAAAGGCAAGAAAAATCACTTCAACAAATGACAACACCATGCCAGAAGAAAAGGCTAACGATGACAGCTCAAGCTTGTCAACAGCTCGTTAATGTCATCAAAAAATGAAAACTCATAAAAAGGCGAGACGACGATGACGACGACTATGACAACGGCAATGGCGATGGCAAAGTTTGGTGAAGTTAGCGGCTCAGCCACTTTCCAGTCATGGTTGGTATTTCTATCAAAAAAAAAAACATTCGCTATACCCAACTACTGAAAGCGATAAAAATTAGCAATAGAAAATTTTAGTGCGTATATTTTATACTTATTCATCTTTATTTTATTATTATTATTTTTTCGTACTTATTTAAATTCATTTATGACACAAGTGGCACTTATATCTTTTACCCCTTTGCAACACATTTTGTTGTTGTTGCTTGAGTAGCTTTTTCGATGTGCTGGTCCTGAGTTGCCTTCAGAGTTGTCGGTGAATTTGCTTTCATCTCAACTCAACACATCACATCTCGTACGTCTGCGACATATGGCAGAATAAATAATAAAAATGTAGCATAATGTATATGCGCGTGTTTTTTTTCTTATTGTTGCTTTCGCTGTCTTTTAATAATGTCCATGATGTGCGATATTTAAAATTAAGTGCTATATTTGTCAGTGATGCGTCAAGTAAAGCAAATAGCAGTAATGTATTTATTCATAAAAACAAGTGGCGATCATCACTTTCAGACAGTTGTGTATTGTTGTTGTTGCGTTTCGTTTCATTTGCTGTTGGTTGGTGCAGGAAATTGTCGCATGTTTTTCAAGCATGAGTTAAGTTGAGTTAAGTCAAAGATATAGAACTTTATGTTGTTGACAACGATAATGATGATGATGATGATGATGTTGTTGGCGGCGTTGATGTAGTTATGGATTTCACACACATTCAATGACAAATTAGTGTTATAAGTGCTTGCACGCATGTCTCTTGTAAACTGAGCATTATGTAAATATATGCCATTCAAAAGCGGTTGCATTAATAAGTATTTGTTGTAATTTTGTAAATGTAACTAAGCTTTTGATTTATAATTGTTGAAAGTAATTCCGCGCTTTGAATTCAAAACATGAATAAATAACTCACAGTTTTCAGAGCACTTAATATTTTTTAAAGATAATCTATAACTTGTGACATCTTCATGCATTTTTTCCATCAATTGGTTAGCACAATGAGTTTAATATAAAGTTTGTCGAACTGGAATAAGTTCCTCAAACCAAATTATGCACTTTTTGATTACTTTTATAGCTTTTTGTGTTCTATTAACGATATCTTATCAATTGTTTATTTCAAGGTTCTTATCTGAACAGCCATAAATATAATTATTTTTGTATATACATATAGATATTAACCGTTCGAATTTAATGATTTTTGTTAGAATAATTTTATAAGAGACAAAAAGACAACATTCAAATATTTCTAACTCGCTTGCCAACCAACCTCATTAAATAAAATACCATAAAATAGCATCTGTCCATCAACAGTCACCAAATGTTATATAAAATTATACCAAATGGCCAATAAAAATATACATATTTTTAAAGAACAAACATAACAAGAATTTGTACTAACTTATCATCACGTTTTTGAGACAAATTTTTATATGCTTTGCCATCGCACAGTCAAAAGATCAAACAAATAGAAACCATAAAATTGAAACATATTCAAGGCCCTCACGCGTGACTCAGCTGCAACTTAAGAAATGTCATATTAAGACTGCGTTCCGGTAGGAAAAGTGAGCACAGACTGGCAACAGGCAAGCAAGAAATGCATAAAAATTTGTTTTCAACACAAGAATTTAACATGTTTTACAAGCAATAAAATTGCATTTTTCACATAATACAATTTCGAGTTAGTGCGTCATAAAAGCAAATCAAGTCAAGTCAAGTCAAGTCAAAGCGAATGAACGAGTTGGGCAACAGCAACAGCAATGTCATTTCGTGTGTGAAGGTGTGTGTGTCCGTGGCGTTGGTGTGGGTTGAAGTTTAGTATCGCATTATAGCATAAAGTATGCATATGACAGCTGCCTACAGACGTCTAACTGACTGACTGAATTATATGACTATATGACTGACTTTGGGTACCAAAAATTCAACTGCATGAATGACAAATGCAAACAAAGGTCGTCGTCGTTATTGTTGTTTTTGTTGTTGTCGGCAAAAAAGAATTTTTAATAGTCATAAAAATCATAAACATTTTTGTATTCTTTTCTTTTTGACTTGCCATATGAAAACGGTATTTCGTGCCGATTTGTGAAGATTTCATAAAAATGGAATTGTTGATGTTGTTGATCTTCTCGTTATTGCAAATGAAATTCTGAATGAAAAGAATTCACATGTTGTCGCTAAAAAGTTTATCTTCAATAAAACCAAAGTTTTGCTGTGCTGATGAATTTTATTACCCACCAACCTACCTGAATCATTTAACAAGTAATATGTTTTTTTTGCTTTTATGACTTATATTTGTAATTTGTGTTGTGTGCATAAACAAAACTGCTATAATAAAAATTATGTTTTTTCATCGGCTTCCATTGGCATTTCTTAACTGTTAAAGCTTTTCTAATAAAAAAAAATTAAAGTTAACCACTTTTTTGCCTACTTTTATTATATTAGCTTCTTGATGCAAACTTCTTTCTTTTTATTGTTCTCTTAAGCGTAATTAAACATTAATGTGTCTGTTATATTCAATTTATAGGCAACATGTTGTTTTTGACCTCTTCAACGGTACTCTTGTAATTGCTTTTAATAATTGCTTCACAGTATTTTAGTAAAAAAAATACGCTTTAAATACACGAAGAATTTATTATATATTATAAATGATGCGGTTTTATAAAAAACAATAAAAAAAAATTCCAACATCATATAATCTTATGTTACAGAAATTTACAACGCACATGCGGCAATTGAACATTCAATCCTGCTTTCGAATTTCTAATACATGTGTTTAATTGTGATTTCCCAAGTTTTCATTTGCTTAATTCATACAAAATTCATTGTTTAAACGAGTTAAGCTATTACAATATAAATGCTAAAGTTGTTTTGAAATCGAGCAACATGTTCTTACCCATTGTACAGTTGCCAGTGGGCAAAAAGTAAATTCATGCCGTCATGCCACCAAAAAAAAAACTATCAAAAACAAGAATTGTTGCCATGTGAATTGTTAGAGAAACCTTGTCGTTTATCTTGCAGCAAACAAACGCTGAAAATATTTGTCGTCGTCAACATCCTCGTCGCATTGTTGTTGTTGGAGTATTACTTTTCGAAAAACATTCGTTTTTGCTGTAATTGGGCCAATGGCAACTTTTTTGTCCAAGACACAAACACACACACACACACTCAAATAATTCACGTCTGTCGTAGCGAAAAAACTAAAAGCGTAAAAGTTACTTTTTTGAGTCTCGGATTTTGGCACGCACGTAACGCGTTCTAATGAAACAGGCGCTCATAGTAACTGAAACCGATTCGCCGACGAACAGACGAAAAATCTACTAAAATACAAACTTTTTCCATGAGTCAAAGGACGAATGTTATATCTGTTGTTACTGTTGTTGTTGTTGGTGTATAGTGTTGCAACATTCTCTTATTTATATTGGGTTGTGTTTTTTTTTATACAATACTTGTAAGTTCGAGTTAAGGGTTCTCTAAAGTTTTATGTTTTATGACAGCAACGACAGCCATTTTGAGCGACAAGCGTCAGACAAGCAGAGTAGCAAAACAAACTGTTTCGGATAAAGTTTTTTAGGTACATTTAGATAACGCACAGACACACACTTACATAGAGGTTTCAGACAGCAATCATGGTTATATAATTACAGTTTTAGTGTAAAATTACTTTAATAAACTTGTGCTTGCAATTTTGGTTATGTTTTTAAGGCCACAAGTGTTGCCAACACACATTGGTGGAATTTAACTTATAAAGAGTAGTGAGAAAATAAAAAATGCAAAAGAAAATCCAATAAATAGAGTCGAAATAGACTCTTAAATTTGTTGGAAAAGAATTTAATTGCTATCGCTATTCCTCTTTGTAGGTTGTTCTTTATCAGTTTGTGAGATGATTGTGTTTGATATGAGTCATAATCGCATTCTTCTTTGGATTCTAATAATTCTCTTCTGTCTTTTCAATTAAATATTTCCCGACAAATTTAACAAATTGATTTAAATTTTTGTACATAAAAAATTCTTAAAGTCTTACAATAAACCACACAATTTAAAGTCCAGAAAAAAAATTTTCTCAAATATAAAAAAAAAAAAAAAAAAATAATTGAATTACGATGGGCGGCGTATACTTACATACACACACAACATAAAATTAAAGGTCAGCAGGCAACACTGGCCAAGTTATTTATTAAAAGAAAAAAAAAACAACAACAAAGCTTATCAGGCATAACAAAAAGGTTTTTGAAATTAAAATTTTGTGCACGTGGCATTGATTAGTAGCGGAAAGGCGCAAAAAATTAAAGGCTAATACGAAAAACCCTACCATACCCCCAAAAATGTGGCAAGATAAGGTTGTGGGCGGCACAAAATGCAAACGTAAGCGGCAAAGCAACAATTTTAACTGAAGCGTGCTGCTGTTGTTGTGTAAAAAAGGACGAAAAAACAAGCAAACAAAAATGAAAATAAAATCAAAGCGTCTACAAATAAACACTTTAAAAATCATTTAAAATGCGCGTGTTGCCAGGGTTGCAATAAACCAACCAAGTGGGGTGAGCAAAACACAGAATAAAGTGCGCCTCATGAGTTAAAGAAACGCGTGCGTACAAATTGGCAAATATTTGTAAAGGATGAATGCAATAAAGTGAAGACGACTTGATGTAATAGTCGAGTACTTGGTGGCGCAGAGAAGTTTAAAGCTGAAGATTCTTAAGTGTAAAGAGTGTAAGGAAACACGCAACTTTACAATGGCGGCGACAACATGAACGCAAAGCATGAACAAACATGCAAGCAAGAAAGCAAGCAAGCAAGCAACTCTGTATGGCAGCAACAGCAGACAGTAGCAGCGAAAAGAAAAGTCAAACAACAGCAGATAAAAGCAAACGGATTAGTATGTTAAAACACAGACGACGATGACGATGGCGATGACGATGACTATGGTGAACATGAGCTGCTGTAGAGCGAGCAAAGTACAAGATGAAGTCGGGACTGACGAAGAACAAGAAAAGTAAAGAAAAGACGACTAAACTTCGCGCCATGCGTGCAATTTTGCTTCTCAAGTGTTTGTCTGAATGTCTGTCTGTCTGTTTGTCTGTCTGGTGTCTTAAAGCGTGTTTTACGGAAATGTTGAATGTTGTTGGTCTTGCTGTTGCTGTTGTTGTTGCAACTACTGGTATTGCTGCCGCCTGCCACAAAGCGTAAATTGAAGCAAGTATGTATGTATTTGTTTATACAAAAAGGCTAAACTTTTGCATTGTGCAGAACTTTTTTCATACAAATACAGTAGCAACGCAGCAAGAAGAGGAGCAGCAACAACAACAACAGCGAATCGAGTTGTCTTGTAGCTAAACTTTGCGACAGGTTGTAAGATGAGGTGTGGAGTTACTTGTATATGCATATAGCTCACGACTTTGTTGATAGCTGTGGCATTGCTGTGCGATAGAAGATATACACGAAATTGAGACAAAGGTGACGACGAAATTTGGCATGAAATTTTTTTTTTTTTTTTTCACTCAAGGTAAAACAAAGACAGACAGCAGCAAGAGTTGAAGGTTGCATTGAGTTGAGTCTTTTGTTTCATAGAGAATGTTGCATAATTAAACGAAAGAGAAAGGCGTATTGGTTAAAAGCTTTGAAGACTTGAGTTTTCAATTGTGTGTGTGTGAAAAATGGTTTTGATACAATTTTCTTATTGCATAAATTTACATGTTGAAAAATCAATCGTTGTAAAACTTGTAAATATTCTTTAAAATTTAAAATTGCCAAAAATCCTTTTGTGAATGAAAATACGAACGCTTAATGGTGCTCGACCAAAATTCACACAGCGCCGTAGTCAATTTCAATTTTATCATCTTCATCGTTCTCTTCAGCTGAGCACAGCACAGTTTGGCTAATTTATTACACCTTTAGAAATTAAAATTAAGCATACCAAACGTTGTACGCGCTTACGCGCGCCATGGCACTTTTATACGTTTGACTTGTTAAATTTGTCTACACCAATTTAATGGCTTAATGAACACCAACGTTGAGACGACTACCTGTCTCCGTAGTTGCCGACAAAAAACAAAAACAACAAAAAAGAAAAGCAACCGACAGACAGACAACAACAAATTGCTTAACTTCTTATTTAGCTCATAACTCTCCATGTGCCAAGTTAATCGCAGAAACGCACCGACAAACTTTGTTCGCCCGTTTTCATGCCAACCAACACTGGGTGTTGTATTGTATTGTTCATCATCTGATAAATTAACTTCATAATCTACGCTGTTATAAACGCTGATGTTCGGCATTATTCTTCCGTATTGAATATCATGCGGCAACGGCAGCAACGTTTCGCATACTTACTACTCGACAGCATCATTACCGGCTGCAGGTCAAAACACGCACCCAAAAAATTTACTCAGCTCAACCTTCATTTCTTCACTTCACTTCACTACCAACACAGCAGCGTGCTACTTATTTAGACTGATTGCGAGTTGTGTGCACAATAAAAGTGAAAGAGTAACTTTTCACCTTTATCAATGGCAACAATCATCCATCGTATGGCATGTGGCATGTGGAGCGAAGAGACGGCAACATGACGATGCCAGACACAACTCAACATAGCGTGGTAGCAATTGTGAGTGGCACAGCGAAAAATTACAAACAATTTAATTGAATGTGTTTAATTTTGCTTTTAATTTTTATACTTTTCCGTTTTTTCGTTTGCCTCGTATTGTTGTTTACTGTGTTTGTTATTGTCAGCGAAGTGAATGTGCTTCTGACAGTCGGAAATGGTAGCAAATAATTTGCAAACAATTTTTGCCATTTGTTAAATGAGTGTCATAGAAAATTATGAAGCGTTAAATAATCGTTTTTATTGTGCTTATTAGTTGGTTGTAATGTATATGTTTGACTGCAAGTGAAATTGTTACATTAACGTGAGATGTATGTCAAGAGTTGGGAAAACATTTAAATTCAGGCAAATGAAATGTTGATCTCTATAAAGTGTGTTCAAAATAACATTAATCATTAAAAATTATATGCGATAAAGATCTGTGAATCTCTGTTTATTTATTAATTTATATATTATTATTATACCCATAAAGCTTATTTCAGTTTACATAACTATATGTTTTTATAAAAAGAGTTTAATTAGATTAATAAGTTTACAACTAAGAAGTCAATTCTATTTATATAATTAAGGATAAGAAAAACGGCGTCATATACTCCTATGTTACTTTGTGCTATATGACACAAACGGCATTTTGACATAGAAATCGAAGTCAAGGTTCGGAGTTCTTTAGTAAACATTTTTTTAAAATTATTTATTATTGATTTTTATTTTATTTATTTATTTTTATTATTTATTTATATATTTATTTATTTATTTTTTATTTTTTTATTTCTATAATCTAATTTTTAAATAAATTACAATTTTTACACTTTTCCAAAAACTAAGCCAAAAAATTCAAAATATTGCATCTTGAACACTTTCATAGAAATGCCACTGATTTGTTAAACAATTTCCGACAGTTTTACACATATTATGCTACCCAGTCTATGTGCCAACAATATTTCGAGTACACTTAATGGTTACTTTTTTCTCAGTTTTTCTCTGTGAGCGTATATGTGTCATTTCCGTTGAATGAAATGCTTTTGTTTGCTTATAAATGAAAATAGAATATTCTCACACACAATAAGCTCAAATTAAGCTAATGACAAAAGGCCTATAGAAGAAGCACAGCATTTACAATACAGATACAACGCACGTTTGACTGAGTGAGTGAATTTAAGCTTCAACAATCCCGCTTCTATTCATTATAATTAACAAAAATAAAAGGGTAAATTGTGAAATTGTGCTTAAAAATAAATTTCATTCATTAAAGCAAAGTAACCGAAGAAGCAGTGTGTGTGTGAAAGAAAGAGACACTTTAGACATGAAAAGCGACAGTTGCAAAGCTTGAATCACAAGAAACGAAACAAAAGACTCTTAATGAAGATGGCGTTGAGACTCTGATGGCAGTAGTGTTGGTTTGAGGTGAATCTTTTGGGTAGAATTGTTTGGTAGAGAATGGTTTGTGACTAAAGACATTATCAACGCTAATTCAGTTATGTCTTAATTATAAACTACTTATACAAAACATGTACAACGCTATTTAGATACATTGTCAACGCTGGCAAGCAACCAAGTAAGAAACAAAAAACGAAAAAAAAAAAAAAGTAGAAACTTATCACCAAGTGTATAAGATTTGAAACGCGCACAGCAGTCTTCACGCTGAGTTTGCGCTGCGCTACGATTCTAATCTACGTTAGCTAAAAGTCATGTCAAGTCGACGCTGAGTTGAATACTGTGTGAAATGCTTCTGGTTGAAGTTTTCTACTTTGTGAGCGGCGGCACGTGTGACATTTACTCATTTAAAATAACAAACGCCCCAACACTGTCGACTGCAGATGGCTGATGTGTGTATTACATATTAAGCTTCTCTACTCTTTTATTTCCTTTTATTTCTTTTTTTCTCTCCGCTAAGCATGAGTATCTTGTATCTGTGCAATTGCGTTGGCGGGCGGTTATGGTGACGATGATGATGAAGACGATAGCTTCTTCGTATTCCGTTACGGTTTTATGTTGCATAATTGCAAAAGTTGTAGGTTGTAGCTGCGATAGTGAAGCGTAAAAGAACAACAACAATGAGCACAATGTGTTGCTTAAGCCGCAAGGCATTGCTACGCCGATAGGTTTATACATATAGATAGCATAGACATAAAGTCGTCTGACTTACGCCTTAATTGTCGTCAAAAGAGAAAAAGTCATTAGCCTAAAGTGCAATGCAGTCGTTTTCTTTACTAAAGTAGTTTCATGTAATTCTACTTCTAATTATAATGATACAGTTACATGGCTTGGCTAATTTTTGAATTGGAGCATGAAATGGCAGTGAGACGTACGAAGTTAAAGTTTGTGTCTAAATTGCCGGCGAGACGAATCAACTAAGATTGAAAAACTTGGTAAAGTCTTGTAAATTTTATGACTTGGCTTATTAGAAAAAGCGCATGCAGACTTTTGTCAGACTTAAATAAGCTGACTTAAGTGTCTTCTATCAAATTCAAAAATAAATTAATGCAGCTGTGTTGCAACAAAATCTTTTTTTAAAGAAGCTGTCGCAAGTACACTTCATTTGTATATGTATGAAATAAGCTGCTGGTATTTTGATTTATCATCAAAACTCATTTTTATTACAATTTTCGAACTCATATTGAACGAACGCCTTTGTATGCCGCCTGGGTCAACAAGTAAACTATACAATGCATGATTTATTAATTAGCTCAACTACCGTTTTATACATTCAACAAAACACAAACAAAAACAACAACAAAGAAATAACGAAAATGAACCAACG